>QQXO01000024.1:0-127071 GCA_003709845.1 Chaetothyriales sp. CBS 134916 | reverse complement strand
GTTTTCACTCATTTTCTTCTCTTGATCGCACTCATACGATTTGTATGATCATTCCCTATTGATCGACCTGTCTGTTACTTGTTCAGGACACTGGTGCAGGCTATAAACTTGCTCCGCATCATCGGACATCTGAGAACTTAGAACCGGAAAACTGCATCGAGCCTTGGAAATTAGATTCACGTCTTCATCCTGCTGGAGCACAGCTCAACAATGACTTCCATGGAGATTCACAGGGCGCCCCTCAAGCTGTCTCTCCCCCTCCGCTACCGCTGCTCGAAGCATGATCGAGATATCCTGATATTGTGCTAAATTTCCACCCAAAGAGGCCTAATCATATCGTTCTAAGCACCAATTCTTGTGCTCCAATGCCCATTCTTCTGTTAGATAGAGTCGTTTAGCTCGTATCAATTTCTGAATAATACAAGAGAGGTATTACACGGTATCATTTCTGCGACACTATTCAATACAAAATTATTCTATCTATTCATACAATAGATTCACTGTATCGTTATATTCATGGACCACATTGTCCTGGTAACTCGTGTAGTCCACGAATAAATTGGGGCTTAGTTTCCTCTAGCTCCAAGGGTCGAGAATGAACAGAATACGCAGATGCAAATTGCGGGTGTGAAATTGGGTCATCTGCTAGTTTTGTATCTCTAGACTGCTAGGGTGACTAAGGTAGCTAGAGTGACTGGGGCAGTTTCACTTGACGACGATAGGATCTGATCAACAATGCAGCTAGTGCTATGATAGCAATAACTGCGATCGCTGCTCCAACTCCGATGCCAGCCTTGGCGCCGGTCGAAATGCCAGTGGAGGACAGAGTTTCGTGAGGCGTATACATATAGACAAGGTTATGGCGACAAGGAAAGCTGGTGGATTGGTTTCGAACTTACAGGCACGCCCTACTCAAATGGAGAAACATTATGCAACCATTACTGGTCACGTCAAAATAGACAGGAGCGGAGCTAGAGAGGACAGAGTTTGCAGCTTCACCATCGCTCATGTCAACCACAAGACTCGACTACTCTGGTTCAACGGCAGCCTTCTGAAAAACAAAGAAATTGACTCAGTCGATTTTGACATCCCTACTGAATGGATGATTGATGGGACATGGGAGAAGGGCGCAACGAAGCAAGATATGAGCTGTATGAGTGGTGTAGTGGTCCAGTCCATCGACCAGAATATTGTCCAAATTCTCCAGGATTCAGTTGGCCTGGCAAAGAAGGTGGATGACAGACTCCGCCAGCATATCCCAGAGTCTGTGCCCTAGAGCATCTCCAGAGCGGAAGAGGTCAAAATAGGGAATATCATCCTGGGCAAATGTCATAGCTCAGGCTTGAAATTGAACATCCAAGTCCGTGAGCAGATGTTGGAATCAGTAAATGAGATGATTCCGGCGGGATAGAGAGAGTGAAACTCGTGTGAAGATTGCAACTATAGAGGTATGGATGAGCCACTTTTATAGAGCTGAAGCGGCGATTCTTGGTGCTAGGCAACAGCGCCTAAGATCCATGCAGAGCTGAAAACTTGGTCAGCTCCGAAATCCAACAGCAGATCTCTGAGCTGTATGCAATGTCCGAGGATGGATGGTGTGCATACCCGCGGAAGACCTGCCCGGTCTGGCGGAAGTTTACAGATAAGAGTTGGAGATATACAGTGCTTCGGCATTTCGGGGTCTTTCTCATACTAATGCCCGCTACCAGAGCAGGGCGTGAATTACGGCTTCGGTAACCCTCTTGCGTCGTTTGACGCTAACCTATTACAGTATTTCCCCAGTGGCAAGATTATTGGATACTATTAAAGTTTTACGAGCATGGAGTGTGTAAGTTAACCAATAATAATGAATGACTAATGGGGAAAAGAAAAATTCATCCAAATCTGGTAATGATGACAACCTCCTTTGGGGTGGGATGTTGGGAGCGCTATGCTTTGAAGATGGGTGTGTTTACTATAAATAAGGGAGTTGGATGCCCTTCTGAATACTAGGCCAAGGCACCATCCACCGCATCGGAGCTCTTCCAGGGTCAACTCTACGCCTAGATATACCTGCTGTCGAACATATTCTTCCTACGCTCATACGGCTTAGGATTGCGCAAATAGCATCAAACTCCACCCCAATCTGGGTTGTCGATGGCGCAAGCAGCGGTTTGGCAAAACGATCGCCGCCGAAGGACTGCAACGAGGCCATAGAATGATTGCTACAGCTCGTAAGAGCACGTCGTTGGCGGATCTCGGTAAAGCTGGAGCCTCCATTCTTTCACTAGACGTCACCTGGGACGATGCAACAATCGCAGCCAAGGTCCATGAGGCGAGTGCGATTTACGGCGGCATCACGTACCTAGTCAACTGTGCTGGGTACATGATGGAGGGTATGATGGAGGAGATGAGCAGCCAGGAGGAGTCTGACCAGTTCCACCCCAATATTTTTGGCACACTCTAAAGGGTGATTCGCGCTGCTTTGCCTAATATTAGAGAAACGAAGTCGGAATCTCCAAAGGTTATTGCTAACCTCGGAAGCATAGGAAGTTGGCCGGGATGGCTATCATCTGGCGACTACAATGGTACGAAATGGGCCATCAGGAGCCTCACTGAGGCCTTGGCCAGCGAGTTGGCGCCGCAAGGGATCAAGGCTGTCGTCATCGAACCGGGGATGTTTCACACCGACTTTTTGTCGCTGGATTCCAACCGGTGCAAGTCCGCCGAGAACGGCCTGGCCGTCTACCAAGAGCTGAGAGCCGCGGTAAAGAGCGCCATTGATTCCAGTCACAATGTTCAGCCTGGGGACATGGGACATGGCCAAGGGAGCTCGCGTCATTGTTGGTGTCTTAACCAATAGCGGCGTTGCAGAAGGGAGGGACATCCCGATCAAGCTGCTAGTCAGGTCTGACAACATAGAATTGTTAGTCAGAAATGCAAGGATACATTGAAGTTGGTGGACGAATGGTAGGATGTCATCCAATTGACAAATTATGACAAAAGCTTAACAGAAAGGAAGCAATAAGCTAGGACAGTTGTCACGTGTGCCAATAGGGAAGATCCTCCACGTCACGTGTCGAGGCCTTAGCGACACTGCCCCTAAGAGCTCTTAGACCTTCGTTTAGATTTGTTCATATCAGCAATCAGACAGGTAAGTCGTAGGCGGCCCACGCGAGATCAATCTCTATCTTGAGCCCACTGTCCTCCCCCCCCTCTCTCTTTTCTCTCATCCTCATTCCTAATTATATCTCTCGTCCCGTCGACCCCTCTTGTCGCCGTCATCGCCTTTGCGACCACGCCAGGCCTGCCCGGCCTGGTAAAAAAGTATTAGCTGATGTCAAACTATGCCAATAAATACACCGTTTCAATCACTCCGCTCCGTAATATCTGACGTTCGCATGGCCGAAAGCACTGGCTAGAACGAGAAATCTGACAAAGCGTGCTATTGATTGATTCTCTCCGAGCTGAACCGGTATCGTTCTCGGGTATCGACGCCAAGAGCTAAAGTAATGGTGAGCAGATAAGATCTGCGTTTAGTATAAATTGTGAGCGTGACAAAACTTAATCCTTGGATCATGGTAAGTTGAGATATGCTTCTGGGGGTCATCAGGTGTCAAGTTTCGAAAAGTCACTCTGCAGGGCAACCTGGGAAGGATTTCTGTCACAACGAACCCCTAGCACCGGGCAGGTACTACTATTACCTGCGCCAAATATGTGTATTGAGTTACTCCGGGCCTGTCCTTGCGGTCGTAAGACCTAGAACAGAAGCAGCGCAAGGAATGACAAAGCACAAAGGTCCAATGTTCTCGCTTGAGACGAGAGGAAATGGAGCGTGCCTGCCATACGTGCTCACGACATATAGCAAGACCTGGCAGAGACAAGACTGGCAAGGACGAGACTGGCAAAGACGAGATTGGCAAGGACGAGTTGCACTTGCCTTACTTAGGGCGATTGATAATAAAGAGAAGTGCAGCCTATAGACACCAGTAAGCCACTACCACTCAGAATGATGTTGCTCTCGCTCTCGCTCATCGTGGCTACTGCGACTCTGCAAGCCATGGCCCAGCTGATTCCCGGCATCACCACTTCCACTCTGGTTCGATCCACGTCTTCCGCAGGCTGCACATGGACCACCTATGTCGACGCGATCTACTCCCAAGGGCCCACGAGCACGACCTACACCAGCACTACGGCCTCAACCGAGCTGTTTGATTGCCATGGTTGCTTCAACATTCTCACAATCCCTATCGGGCATATTTTCATTGTACGCATTTTGTCTCTCCCTTGCTTGCCCTGTTTTGGAGAGATTTGCTAAATACACACATTCTATCAGGATGTCAACTACACCACAACTGTCACAGCAACATGTCCTTTCACCAGGACCACGGGCATTTGCAGCGCAACGCCCATCCGGCCTGGCTGTGTGGGTGAGAGATGTGTACCGTCTCCTCCCGAAACTACCAGTGCATGCACGCATGGGCGTTCAACGCTCGCTACGCTCGGTGCTCCGACTCTCTTGACAGAATCTCGCCCGGCCATACCGACGGCTTGATGGTTCCGAAGGAGTGTACGAGAACACGAGACCGGTCATATCAGTTTGTACGGCATCCTTAGAGAGACAGGTTAAGTTAGCATGGCAGGTAAATCGGGTGAGATCGATGAACATGGAATGCGTCGGCCATCAAAGTAGAATGAAGGCGGTATGTCACTGTAGTATTGCTAGATGTATTCTCCTTGTGACAGCTGAGATGAGCGGTGAGAGATGAACCGAGGAGAAGGCGGAAAGCTATCTGTCTACATGGGTATGTCAAGTATATGAAGAATATGCGATACAGAGTACCTCACACACCTAGGACAGCCTACGATCTGCCAATCTGATTCCGACCTGAATGAAGCCAAGCAATGACGGTTCTCTTCTTCATCTGGGGGCTGAACCCGCATTTCTAGACAGCGTTGAACAAGATGGCCGTGGTAAGTGTCCAGGTTGCTGGCAGCGTATTGGCAAGGTATTGAGCACGACGGGCACGTGTCGATCGGGCTGCTCATGCTGGTGCTGGCTTCGACTTCGACCATCTTCAGCGGTAGTGATGGCGCGCAATGCGCACACGACAATAACGATTACTACAATGTGCTGTGCTACATCTTGGCTTGAGCCTTTCCTGTTTATGCCAGCCAGTTCAAGTCGAAAGCAGATGGACAAGCGCCACTCCGCCACCGTGGGGCTGGCTGAGCCTCACGAGAAGGAGCTAGAGTTGCAAGGCACCGCAAGTCTCAAGAAGGAGAGGCGGAGGGAGATTGAAGTGGTGTAAGTTATAGCACACAAACTTATCCCATTCTGTAACTGTGTTGTTTCATCCAAACACCGCGGCCGCCCTAGCCTCCTCGCCACTCACTGACTGTTGGTGCCAGGAGCAATCAAACATTTAGGGTGCTGCGGCCTGCACTTGATTCGCCCAGTGTTACAGTAGTAGCCTGGGCCACTGATAATACCTGGTAAGTGGCTTATTTTTTTTTCAACTACTATGGTATTACTTTCTGCAACCGTAAGTAGTTAACGCAGGTCCTAGTCAACAGTGGTGACGACGCGCGCCACGCTGACGACGAGCGCGCGTCCGGTGTGTCCGGAAATCGGAACATTTGCTAACGATTTATACGAAATTAACGGCCTCATCCAGCCAGTGCCAGATTGTCAGATTGCCAGATTGCCAGATTGCCAAATGCCAAATTGCGACACGACCAGATCTGCAGCCTGAACTGATCTGACACGGCTGACCTGTTTCTGTTTATTTGGTCCACTTCTGTGTCCGGTGCAGGCCTGTTTTCAGCCGTCTAGCCACTCATCTGTTCATCCACTCCGACAATTCTCTCTGTTCATCCACTCCGACAATTCTCTCTGTTCATCCACTCCGACAATTCTCTCTGCTCATCCACTCCGACAATTCTCTCTGCTCATCCACTCCGACAATTCTCTCTGCTCACCCACTTTGACAATTCTTTCTGCTCATCCACTCCGACAATTCTCTCTGCCCACTCACTCACTCAGCCACCCACCAACCCATTCCACCGGCTTATCTGCTCTCCCACTCGCCATCATCGCCAGCCGTCTCTGTCACCTCTTCGGCCGACGCCTGCCCACCGTCAACAACGGCTGTTCTTGTTGGTCCCCTCGCCACGCTCACGCTCAGCAATTCCGCTCTCGCAGCTGAACCCATCTCGTGCTGAGCCACGCCATTGTGCTCCATTGTGCCTCTGCTGGCTGCTGCTGCGGCTGGCCCGTCTCTGGCCATGATCCACGACGGGCCTGTCGTCTCCGACCCGATGCCCGTCGATGGTCCTGTGCCGCCGCTTGCACCACTGTCTGCTAAGCGTCCGCGCAACGATGTCGCCTTCCCGCTACCAACCGCCCGAAGGCGGGCTCCCTCAGTGGCATCACTCACCGACCTGGTCGCGCAGGATGGCGCGTCGCTAGGTCACCTGACCCTCCGCGCCGGCACCACGCCGCCAGGCGCCGACAGTCAGGACGGCCCAGACCACGACGCTGACGGCGACGGCGACATGGACATGGACATGCCCGACTTACCCTCGCAGGCCGGAGTGCCCGCATCCTCGGTGGCCTCAACAACGGCCATGACATTGGTCGACCTCCCGCCCGAAGTGCAGGGCCGCATTCTCGACCATATCTTCGGCGACATGCACAGCGTCACGTTGGGCAGCACCTCGCTGCGCGGCAAGTCGGTCGCCTCGCTGATGCGCCACCCCCGCCGCAAGGCCGTGTCCGACTTGGCCCTCGTGTGCCGGCTGTGGCGCGAGCTCGTGCAAGAACGCATCTACCGCCACATCAAGATCAAGGGCACGCGGGCCGGCATGCAGGAAAGCCAAGAGTTCTTCGTCGAGAACAGCGACTTGACCAGACACGTCCGGCACATCGAGTTCTGGGTGCCCGTGTGGGGCGACCGCTCGAGCCTAGGCGATAACGTGGGCCAAAGCCTGGCACAGCAACGGCATCAGCAGCAACACGACGCATTTGCCTACGGGCCCGGACCCGTGCCCGGCCAGTACATCCGCGCTCATCCTCGCAACGGCGACCACGGTCCCATCGACATCCCCGGCATTACATATCCGCTCTCCGTCCAGAGCGCGACCCTAGCCGAGATCTTCCAGCATATCTCCATCCACTTCCCTGCCGCCCGCGTAATGACGCTCGAGGGCGGCCACTGCAAAAAGAGCAACATGATCCGCCACTTCTCAGCCGACCGACTGTTCGAGAAGAAGGAGTTTGCCGAGCTACCTGGCATCCGCACATTCGCCATGCGCGGCGCCTGGAATATCATGCGCTCCTACCGCGACTGGCTGAACATCGCCAACGCCCTGCCCAGGGTCGAAGAGTGGCACTGTGCCTTCGCCAAGCCGCGGCCCGAGGCCGAGGAGATTGTGAATGAAATTGCCCTCAGTCGGCCGCGCGCCTGGCGGAGCATCAATATCAGCCTGGACGGTATGTACTCCAAGGACGCGATGCCAGCGACGCTGCACAGCACCAGTGCAAGTGCCAGCAACAGCACTGCGCTGCGGTCGCCAGCTGCCGCGGGCGCCGCGGCCCTCGACGCTCGCAACCACCTGTGCGAGAACATTGGCGCTTTCCTCCCTGACCTCGAGTCGCTGTCGTACACGGGCCGCATCTGCGAGTGCATGTGGAAGGCGGCCGTGCAACGCATCCAGACCGAGCGCATCCAGCCCAAGCTGACACACCTCGAGATCGTCGTCAAATCATGCTGCCGCCAGCGTGTCACCACCCTAGACCCGCTTAGCGGCCAAGAAGTGCTGGAAGAGCTCGGCGGCATCATGGGCGACGGCGCCGGCATTTCCAATCTCGTCTTCATCAAGGCCTTTGAGCGCCTCGTCCTCCACGCCGTCGAGGCCCTGCGATGGTTCACCAGGCTCGCCTACGTCCGCATCCGCTTCATCGACCTTGATAGCCCCTGTACCCAGCTGAATCCCTACTGGCAGCTCGAGCGGCGCTCCGTCTGGGGTATCTGGAGCGAGGAGATTGTCGAGTTGCTGCACGAAGTCCGGCCTGAGGTTGACTATGTCGAGTTGGCCGATGGTATTGACCTGGAGGTGAAGAGCGGCCGCCACGCCAAAGCAGGTGTGTCAGGCTCTAGTGCCGACGGCCAGTATGACGGCGATGATGATGATGACGACGACGACGAAGATTATGATGGTGATGCTGATAGAGACGGCCCCAACCCACGCATCCTCGCCTTGCCCGCAGCCAGTGTCCAGATTAACGGGAATGGCAATGGCAATGGCCATGCTAATACCAACATCCACCCCAACGCCCATCCCAGCGTCAGCGCCATGTACCCCCGCGTCCGCCCGCGCAGCATCAAGACGTCGAGCTATCGCGTCCTGGTTGAGGCCCGGGGGCAGTAACTATACTGTCATAATCGCATGTGTCTCTCCCTCTTTACTCCTTTCTTTTTATTTTCTCTTTACCAGTATTTTGAAACTACGTGGCAGCGTCTGATTTTACACTTGTAACTGATACTTGCACTGATTTGGATTTGTTGCTAATGCTACAACTAACCTCCTGGTATCACCTCACTTTTCACTTCTCCTTTTCCGTCTCCTTCCAGAATATCGGCCACCACAACCCGCAATATCCAGCAATTCACCAACAGAAAACCCAGGCTCGCTAGCCACAGCCCCGGCACGTACGTGCTGCGACCTAGAAACTCCAGCTCGTATCCCTGCCACAGCCACACCGCTTGCGCGCCCACCCACAACAGCAGCGCGGTGACCCCTCGGCCTGGCACAGCTACCAGCGAGCTCCGCGGCAGGTGCAGCGGTAGGAACACCAGATACCACAGGAAATACTGGCTAGTGCAGACTTTGTTGAAACTAACAAAAGCGAGCGTCTGCGCAAGCAGCGTGCTCGGGACCGTCGACTTTGATGGTCGATTGGCTTTTGCGGAGAGCAACGGCAGGAGAAGGGTGCTGAGCGCGAGTTGCGGGAGGAATGCTACCGATGCCGTTGAGAGGGGCAGAAAGAGCAGGCGGCGTGGTGGGAGCGTGCCGGCCGATGAGAGGTACAGCAGCATGTTGTACGGCGAAAAGTTATGCCGGTGGTCCAGCCGTGTGAGGTGGTGCAGGAAGGTGTGGTGCAGGAACTCCGTGCCGTAGATGGCGTAGAAGACGCCGTTAAGAAGCGTGAAGGTCGCCAGCGATGCTGTCAGCAGGGTGATGCGCTGTGTGTTTATTAGGCCTATTACGCGGTCGGAGAGGGTGGCTGATGCTGATGTTGATGCTGATGTTGATGCTGATGTTGATGCTGATGTTGACGGCGACGGCAAAGCAACTAGCATGCTAACACCGTAGATAAACGGATAGATCTTAAAATGCACCGCCAGCCCGAGCAAGACACCGGCCACGCCAACATGGCCGCGCTCAAACACATACACCAGCACCATCACCAGCGCGCACAGCAGCCCCTCGCTGCTGCCCCGCGTCGAGATGTTCGCCACCATCGGGTTCAGCAGCCACACACTTGCATACGCCAGGCTGGTGCGCCCGTCGTGGCCCTGCCGTCGCAGAATCCGCACCATCACCCACCCAGCCACCAGGTCCGAGAGCGCGAACAACACTTTGCCGAATTCAAACCACCAGCCCCCCCAGCTCGTGGGCACCATGATCCAGGCCAGTAGCGGTGTGTACCGGTATGTCGCGCGGTCGTATGGCGACGAACCATGGGCAACGCTGCGCGCCGCATCAGTGAAGACGTAATAGTCAATATCGGTGTATTTCAGCGCCGACGTCGCGTCTTGGTGCATCCCGTACACCAAGAGAGCGGCGCGTAGGACGAACGCGAGACTGAAGACCGCGGCCGGTGAGGCGAAGAGGGTGGAGGCCACTGACGAAGCCATTGTTTTGCCCTCGTGTCGTCTTCGTCGCCGCTATGCGTGCTAGCGGCGACCCCCTACTTGTACAACTAACTACCGTAGTGAGCGTGTGTTCAAGTTTTTTTTGGGTGTAGGTTAAATTTAAGCTTGCCCCCTGTATGCATAACTTTAAACTCTAACTTGTAGAGCACTATATAAAAGTGTGCTACCCGTCCCTGAAAGCTGAGGCTTGATATCAAGATGGCAGGAGTGAAACGTCCGCACGCGATGACGGAGCAATTGAAAGAGCCTGTCACAGAACAGCCGAAAGGGCATGATGATGTCTCGCCATTTATCCCAATGTTTGAGCAGTTTCGAGCAGAGCTAGATGAACACCACGATCGAAGAGAACGCATCATCAAAACATCCAGGGATGTCACGGCTCAGTCTAAAAAAATGTACGCTGCTTTACGCTCTCCTATTCTATGTAGAAACCCATTTGACTGACACAGAGAGATACAGTATCTTTGCACTCCAGCGGTATGTTCGGAACAAAAAATTTACTTGCTCTGTCAGAGTTTTTGTGCTCACTTCCTCTATCACTTAATTAGCAACCGAGACCTCGGCAAACCAATCCATGCATCGATAGCCAAGCAGACGACGCCTATGCTCACCACCATCCAGGGCCTTTTCCAGACCGTGGTGCCGGACCTGCAGGACATCAATGCCCATCGTTACCAGCACAACATCTCCGGCGGCATCCAGGAGTACATGGAGGCCGTCCTGTTCCAGCACTACCTGGAGACGCAGCGTCTGATGACATTTGAGGACGCGGCTAAGACCTTGTCTCTTCAGGGCTTGCAGCTGACGTGCGACGACTACTTGCTTGGCGTGTTTGACATGACCGGCGAACTCATGCGCTTTGCTGTCACAAACCTGGCCACCACTGCTACAAGAAGTAGTAGGTCGTCCGAAGATGGTCAAGACCTTTCTGTGCTTGCCGACATGCAGACGCTGCGCAGCGAGCTGGAAGCTTTGGTCGTTCAAGGCAGCCGGAGTCTCAGCAAGGAGTACGACTCCAAGCTGAAAACGACAAAGCAGTCGGTGGAGAAAGTAGAGGCCAGCGTTTACAGCATGCTTGTTCGAGGCAAGGAACGACCAAAGGGGTGGCGGCCGGACGCCGATCCCAGGAGAGAGGCTGCAGAGATTGAGAGCTTTTGAGTAGTCAACATGTTTTCTTCTTAAATGCTGGGCTATGTGACGGAGCTACTGAAACATTTCATGTTGTTGGTAGTAGTAGTAGTAGTAGTAGTAGTAGTAGTAGTAGTAGTAGTAGTAGTAGTAGTAGTAGTAGTAGTAGTAGTAGTGGTGGTGGTGGTGGTGGTGGTGGTGGTGGTGGTGGCGAATGTTGCTGGAAAATACTCAAATGGCCACTAGCTAGAACTATTTCCCTGGCTCCTCATTCTCCTCGAGGATGCCTTGCTTGACCAATTCCTCCGCTGTCGGGCGGCGCTGCAGCTGATGCTCCAATTGGTCCGCCTTCATGTGCCTCTCCAGGCTCTTCTGGCTTGCCTGGAGACTCGGAGCCGCCTGGCTCTCCGGCAAGATGTTGCCTGTCAGTCTGTCAGCACCACGGATACCGGAATAAGGCGACGGCGCTCTTCTGCTCACGCTCGATAAGGTCTTCCCTGTCTGGTCGCTTCTCCAGATGCTTCCGCAGGCTGTCGGAGTGCTGCTGCCTCTCGAGCTCTACTTGCTTGGCTTGCAGTGCTCTACCCACCCCCACCACCAAACTGTCAGCATTGGCTCCAATTGGCGATAAACCGTGTTCAACCCGCTTTGACCAGAAACTCACGGGGCGGCGTTGGTGTCGAGCAGGATGTGACGGTTTTTCAATTCTTGAGCATCGGGGCGGTGCTGCAGGTGTTTCTCTAGCGAGTTGCGGCGCTCAATGGGCGAGATGGAGGCCTCATCGACGCCCAGTTTGGGCATGGTCTCGTCTGTGACTGCAGACATGGTATAAAATTGCGTATACAGACAATGTACACAGGCAGTGAAGACGGTCAAGATAATCAAGGCAATCAAGTCAGTCAAGTTACTAGTTATCAGCAAGACGTCGAATCAAGCACGGTAGTACGAGCCCCCCTTCGGCGCACTAAAGACTACAGCATGGCTCGCCCAACGACGTCACGCGCCACGCTGCTCTTGCCCCAGAGTCCATGCTCGGGATGTGGAGCCTTAACCTAATTTAAAGTTAGCGCGCTGCAAACACGCGCCGGGTTCGTGATTTCCGCCGTTACGCAGCTGCCACCTGCGACTGCCTAGTTGTAATAGTACTGTATCTTCCTCCATGAGTGGGCGACCCCTTCGATCTCAACGGCGATCGTGTTGAAACTACCGATCAGACCAACTATATAGGGCCATGGTGCTACAATGTGGATCCTCGAGTCTGCGGGAGATTTCCTTAACGGGAAGCGCCTGTGGCTCAAGCCGGGCAAGAAGTATCTATTTGGCCGGGTCAAGAGAGATGGCGTTCGTTTCGCCATCGAACACAAGACCGTATCGAGGAGGCACTTGGTGATTGAAGTCAGCCATGTGCAAGACGGCGAAGTCGCCCAGCTTCATGCTCGGACAAAGGTCAGGATCATCGATCAAAACTCCAAGAGCGGCACGACTGTCAACGGCCATATCCTCAAGGGCACTGAGTTGCCCTCGCGAGAGCTCGACGCGGCAGAAAACTGGGTCCGCCCAGGCAACAGTGAAGAGCTCATCATTCGCTGGCAGTCATGCGTCGTCACCTTCAATTTGCAGAAGAAGGAGCTTAAGGCCGGCGTTCTTAAGCAGAAGCAAGACCGGCTTAAGTCATTTGGCATCAAAGCCATTGCTGAATTTGCTGCCGACCTGACCACCCACCTGGTTGTGGCCAAGAGAAACACGCCGAAGGGCCTACAGGCTCTCATTACGGCCAAGTATCTGGTCACCGAGTCCTTCATTGATGCAATCGAGTATGCTGCCACTCCGAGCAACATAGACGCTGATGAGGATGCTTCGCCGCTCGAGCTTGACTTTGATTCTCACTGGCCAGATGCAAAAGACTATCTCCCCCCACCAGGTCGAGAGCCCACTGAAAGACCTGTCAGCGCCTACCAACCTGGTCCAGATCGGTCTCACCTGTTTGAGAACTACACATTCGTTTTCGGTGACCAGAACCAATTTGACAATCTCCTTCCTGTCATTACTACCGGTCATGGCAAGGCTCATCATTTCAACATCGACCAAAGCCGGACTACTGTCGAAGAGCTGGGTGCATTCATGCAGAACGTTGGCGGTGCAAAAGCCAATCGTGCCTCACAACCTCGGGTGGAAAGGGGCGGGATCCTATTGGTTCGCTGGGAACCAAAGGGATCAGACAAAGAGTGGACGACCAGTCTCATCGATCAGGTTGCTCTGAACATGGGCCAGAGACCCGTCGAGCAAGCTGAGTTCTTGGATGCAATTCTGGCCAATGATGCGTCCGTGCTAAAACAGCCCTTTCCGCATCAAAGCACCCTAGGTGCTCACGTCTTTCCTTTAGCCAAGGTCGCTCAATCTACCGAGCCTACACTGCAACCTCCACCAGCATTGACACAGGTAAACAACCAAACCAATGGACTTGGTCACACCGGAAGGGAGCACTCGACTATCCATCCAGCACCTTCACACGCTCAGCAGTCTGAGCAAGAGCCACCTCCGCCGAGCAGGAAGGATCGCTTCGGATTGCCACCCCCCCCTAAGAAGGATATCGACGACAATTTTAATCCCGATGACATTGCGGAGTATGAATCGGACGAAGAGGAAGTTGAGTTAAAGGTCGAGGAGCAGATCAAACCAGAAGGCCAATCTAACCGCCGAAAACGACGACGAACGCCGTCTCCGGCGCCGAGCGCCAACAGCTTTGAAGAACAGATGGATGATCTTTTGCCCGCCGCAACATCCATGAAGCGTAGGAAGCTTGAACTCGAGGCTGAATCCAGGCGAAAAGGACTACCGCCCCCCACTATTGTTGACAAGACCAACACCATTGGACCGAAAGCCAAGAAGAGAAAGGTGGAAAAGGAAATCAATATCCAAGAAGTCATTCGCAGTAAGCGAGAACAGGAAAGGGAAGACGAAGAGCGGCGCAAAGAGCGGCTCCAGAACCTGCCACCGATCGACGAGACAGACAAGGGACCTGCTAATCTGGTCGTGGTCGAGACTCTTGACATTCCCATCCGCAACCACAGTGCCATCAACAGAGTCAACCCAGAAGACGACCCACGCTGGGATCCGAGATGGAACGGCAAGAAGAACTTTAAGAAATTTAGGCCACAGACTACGAGTCCTAGTGTGAGGCTAGTGGGACATGCGTCCAAAGTTTTTGTCCCCCTTGTCGAGGTCAAGAGGAAAGACGACGGAACCGGAGACCGGTACTGGGAGAAGACAGAGGAGGAAAGGGAGAGAGCACGGAAGAGGAAGGAAAAGGAACGCGCCAAATTGCAGAGTTCGCAAGGCTTGGCTGTTGAGACTGAGTCGGAGACCGCGCTTATTCTTTTGCATTCTGACGCTGAAAGTGACCACCACCGCGATGTGGTGGCTGCAACGCAGCCGCAACCGCAGCCGAAGCGGCGCGCAAATAGTGTCAAGGGTCCAGACAAGCCTAAGCGGCAGAAGACGCTGCCCGTCACTGTCGTACACGGGAGCGACAGCGACGATAGTGATGGTATGAAGTTCCAGTTCAGCAGAGCTAGAAAAGGGAAGGGCAAGGCATGATTCTTTTTGAATACCTAAAGTGAAAATAGCTTTTCTCATCCTCTGATCTTGATCCCTATATAAATACATGTATTACTTGTACGTGTGTCTGCATGTATGTTGTGCGCAATCCAGGCAGGCCAACATGGCTACTGCAATACACACACACACATACATACATACATACAGTGCATGCTTAAGTTTACAGTTCTGGCTGCTGCCCTAAACTCAGCAAGCCAAAACTGTCTCGAGTCGAGTTCTAGTAATCACGGCTTAATTTAAAAAAAAAAGGCCTTGGTTATGGACTCTTCTGTCGTCTACCACTCTTGCTGCTCCGGCTTTGTGTACGGCTAGGCTGGGTACTGTTGCGACTCCCATCACCCGTGCCTTGGCTGTTGCCGTGGTCACCATCGGCGTCGTCATCGTCAGCATCGCTGTCTTCGCTATCAACGAGATTCATAGCTTCGTCGTCGTCGTAGACCTTTCCCTCGTCAGCCTCCAGCGCTCGGCGCTTCTGCTCGGCGCTCATTTCGCAGTAAGTGGCCCAGCTGAGCATGGCGAAGGCGAGGATAATGAGGATACCGCCGGCGATGGCGGCGGCCGAGAGTGGCTTGCCAGTGATGAGCCAATCGGTGATGGCGACGAGGAAGATGGTCAGGAGCGCGGCCACAGACGACAGCACGGGCGAGGTGAGCGACATGAGCACGAGGAAGGAGCCGGAGAAGACGGCGTTGGACAGCGTCGAGACGGCCAGCAGGGCGGCGGTCTTGCCGCGCGGCAGCTCGAAATGTTCGAGGCCGGTCCAGTGCAGGATCGGCAGTGGAATCCAGAGCACACACAGCGTGAAGCAGCCAATCATGCTGCCAAAGGTGTTAGCGAAGATCATGCCGCGGCCAGGCGAGGTGCCGTCGGGTGGACAGGCGTATTTCTTGTAGAGGACTTCGTACAGGCCGTACATGACGGAACCGATGCCGATAATGATGTTTCCGATCAGTTTTTGAGACGCACTGCTGTTGCTGTCATCATGATTGGGGTTTGTAGAGCCACCCGAGTGCGAGCCATGTTTGGGTTTATCTTGGTCGCCGTACGCTACGACGAGCACACCGACGATGGCCAGGCCGACGGAGAAGAGCTTGTCAGCGCGCCACTTGTCGTGCAGCAGTAGGATCGAGAAAACATAGGCGAAAAAAGCAGAGCAGTTGTAGATGGCGGTGAGATCAGAGGGTGACGTCATGTTGACTGCAACGTACCAAGACGCGCCGGCCATGGTGAGGAAGATGGTGATGAAGGAGGTCGTTTTCAGAAAGTAGGGCCATGGCGAACGCAAGGTAGTGGCTGGGGATAGGTAGAGGTCCTGAGATTGCACCATTTGCGCGGTCGAACGGATGAGATACTTGTGGCGGCGCCAGAATGCCGCCCACTTGAGTTTGCGCTTCTGGATGCGGATAATGAGCAGCTGCACAGGCCACAGCAGCGACCACGAGCTGTGAGTCAGCCACAGCATGCAATAGGCCTTGTCCCATTTCAGCTCGTGTTGAATGTAGACTGCCGTCTCCGTTTGGACGACGAAGGAGATGAGCGAGAGAAGGAGGAAGAAGGCGGCATAAATGTACTTGCGGCGTGTGAGATTGGGAGGAGTCGCGTAGGTGGGCGACGCCGAGCGGAATGCGCTTCGATGGACACGGCCGGAGGAGGGCGCAGCGCGGTCGGTCTCGTACGACACCGGCCGTCCCCTCAAGTCCGACGCGTCCGACTCGAGCAGCGGCGTATTGGCGTGGTCTCGGGGGCCTTTGCGTCGTTCCGCCATATCCGAGTCCACCGGTCCAGATCCGTCATCAAACTCGTCCTGGAAGCGGATCTGCTGTCGACCAGCGCCTTGTTGCTCAGGGCTCAGGGGTCTTTTGACGTCGGGTAGCGACGCGATCCGGAGCGGACTGGGTGAACTCTGACGCGAGGGGTCGTGTTGAGGCCGGAGAGCATGGATGGGGGACTCTGTGCCGGTGGGTGTGTACACAATGTCGCCGTCAACTGAGCCGCTGCTGTCGGAGTTGTTCATCCACGCGCTTCAACGTCGCCGGGGGAAGACGTATGTCACTCGACAAGGCAAGCAAGCGCCCCCTTGTCTCGTCCACGTGCAGGTCACGTGCACATGGGGCACATGGGCAGCGGATTGCGCAGGGTTATAGAGTTATAGAGTTATATTCGACTCGAATGGCGCTGAAGGCGATATGTGTTGTAGGTTGTCAAAATAATACGTTACCGATAACTTACGTAGACTTCTGATCGTTGGGCCTAATAAGGAGGTGATAGGCGAGGTAGAAATAAACTCTGGGGAAGCGCCTGTCTTGGCGGCCAAGATCTGACGTAATGCCCCAAAACTCTTCGCGACATCTCCACCTCAGAGGCCGCATTTATTATTACCGGGGAGGTTGTACTGTACATTTATGTGGTCAAAGGATGGAGATGGATGTGATGAAAAGTAATCTGCTACAGTAGGTGAAGGTATGGCGTTTAAGTCCTTGGGCTAGTTTGACCCTAAGCTAAAATACTATCATATCCCAAAACGAATGTATCCAGAACCACACTGCGAAATAGAGACTCGTGACCAGTGCTTTTGATATTCTGGCTGCCAAGTTAGTACGAACAATGGCCGCAATACCCACAAAGTTCAGAAGAACACACCGTGTAATCTTTCACAGACTCGGCATCTGAGTCTGGTTAGTGGTCTGAAGCGTCTCCAGGCTTCGTCACTTCAGGCTCCCTAACCCACATGTCTCTCAATTGAGAAGGGAGAGCCTCCACTCCGTCGTTTGCCAGCCGTCTGATTTCCAGGGGGCCTGATTCTGATCGGCATATCTCAAGACCGGTCCGAGACGACCTGGCGATTTCAGCCAGTTCGTGCAGCAACGATGCAAGTCGACCTAGGTTCTCTGCATTCTCCCTTTCCCATTTCTCTACATCCTTACGCATATCCTGGATACGAATATCCTCAAAGAGTCCCCGGTCGTGATACGCGACGACTAGAGTTGGAATCTGGGAAACCCAAAGCCTTGGAATCAAGTCAGTCAGGTCGATCTCCTTCTTTATCGTGCGAGTTTGGAAGTCGAATGCTGAGCGGGTCTTGATGTCAAAAATCCTCTGGTGAGAAATTGGATGACCGCCTTCCTTGATTTGAATGCGACCCTGGCCTGTGGGCTTCGTACGGCCAATCGATGTGGTGCCGAGGGTAGCAAATGATGAGTTGATCGATGCATCATCGATCAACGAGTTCGGCTCCAGTGGCACGTTTGAAGTTCCATCTTCTTGCCGCTGATATCCGTCCACCTCAAAGCGGACTAGTAGGTGAAGTCCCCCAAACCGATATTGGATAATCCTCTGATGGGATACGGAGTTCTTCACATCTTTCTCCCACGTCGTGTATTCCTCAGGGAAGGTGTGGCCGTAGCCCCGGACGTTAGGGATCAGTGTCGTCGGAGAGCTCTCTCGGCGCACGAAGAAGACAGTTGTTCCCACACTCGCCAAGATAATCCTGAACTCTTTTTCGACGCCTCGGGCAAATCGAGACAGGTTTCCTAAGGCACTGCTACAAGTGATAATGTCGATGTCTTTAGCAGGGAACTCAGGATTCTGTTTCAACACTGCTCGAATAGCGGCCTCCATGGGATAAGCTGGATAGTGGGCTGCATTTGGATCACGGTAGTAATGGCCCCGGTCAGGATCAAGGCGGCGGTTAGTAGCCGGGGGTGTCCAAGCAGGAGGCTTCCCTGGGTTGCTAAGTCAGCACACCCGGTATCTAAGCGACATCATGGAACGAAGCTGCCGTACCAGGAATCACCACAGCCGGGGCCTTCTGGTCTAGCCAATTGTACGATGCAACATAGCTGCAGTCTGTGATCTTGGGATTGTGTTTCGACTGAGAAACATCCTCTCGCTTGAGCTCAATCAAGAGATCACCCCGCGTCGGTGATGGAGTCGACGCCCTTGCTTCTTCCGTCCTCCTCCCTGCGCTTTGGTTGGGGAATCCTCGAGATGTTGGAAATGAAGAGCCCCAGCCGGTCCCGGAACCTCCCCATCCCCTGGAACGTCTCCAAGACGAGGTGTTGGGCATGTTGACGCCCTGGTACTGAAACCTCTGCTTTGCACAAAGAGTCACTGTTGTTCAATTCAAGCTCAAGACCAATCATCACTGGCGGGGTCGCTGCGGGGCCTCTTGTACTACATCAACGCCTTCGCACCTCTGATCCCATCACCAACAAGCCTAGCTCTCTTCTTTTGTGCTCTTGTGTTGTTAATCCCTAGAGGAAAGCATTTGCCCTGTGTGAGTCTTTAAACTCACCATCATGTCTGATAGGTCTGCAAGGCTGTTGAAGCATTTCAACCTCATCGAGCAAGGGAAGAGGAGCGTGGACAACAACAACAGCAACAACAGCAACAACAACAACAATAACAACAACCCACTGCCCGGGACCTAGATGTGCCCGACGAAATCTGGGTGCAACTGGAATCCGACAAACGCACCGCGGGGGAGGAAGAGCAGCGGCACCGCGAGCTCGCGGAACAAGAACAAAAAACACAGGAAGAGCTCAAGAGTAGCCTGGCCGCGGAAGTGGCTCTGAGAAAAAGAACGGAGGAAGAAGCCAATGCGGAGATGCGGCGGCAGCTCGAGGACGACCGGCTTCCACGTGAGCGGGAACGGCTCAAGCAGATGGAGATTGTGGCGCGGCTCGAGCTGGAGAATAAGGCGAGGGAGTAAGAAGGAGGAAGGTGCAGGCCGTGCAGGCCAAGGTGTGGCAGATGGACGTCTGCGTCGCTGTGCGGGAGGGTCTCACTATATTTCCAATGCGCAGCTGGAGCTTTGATTGAGTAATTGTGATAAGTACAGTAGTAGTTTCTTTGAGAGACAGTCTATCTAATAATAATAAATAAATGCCTTGTGCTCATTCGCTTGATAACTAGACCAACTCATTAGAGAGTGCCATCTTTCCATGTCTGTGCAGTATGACAATAATGTTCTCTTTCTCTCTTCTCTCATGATGTATCATTGATAATTCAATATCTCATCCAACACCTGAATTCCGCCCTGTATGAGGGTATCATGGGGTTTCTTATCTAGATAGCCTTTTTTGCGTGCTGGGTGACGATCTGCAAGCCTTCTTCTTCTTCTTCTTCTTCTGCTTGTTCCTGTCTTTTCGTTTGCTCTGCGGTCATCGCTTGCCTGCGCCACTTCAGACACATGTGCACACATCAGCCATCGATCCTACCATCCGCCAAAACCACACATACACACATACACATACAGATATATATATGTATTCGGATCGGAAAACAGGTTGTTGTCGGCTTGGCTGGCCTGTTTTAGTGGCTTATCAGACTACCTGCCCTGCTCCTGGCACGGCTGCTGCGGGCGCGACTGCGATCGCGATCGCGATGGCGCCTGTTATCCCTGTCGTCGTAATCATCATCATCGTCCCGATCATAGCCGCCAGTCCTCGTGCTGCGGTCTTCATAGTCAATCGACTTGAGGCGGCGACTGTTATTGTCGCTGGTGCGGCCATCATAGCGACTGGCAGAGCGGTAACTACCGCTGCTCAGCGACTGGGGCTCTGGCCCGTCGTAGTACCACTTGCCATCGCGGCCCTTGTAGTAGCCGTTTTGCTGGCGGGCGCGCCTGCGACGTTCGTGCTCGACGCGCTTTTTATGGTGTTCCTCTTTCACTTGCATGAGTTCCTTGTGGTGGGCATGCTCCTCGGACACTTCCTTCCACTCGGAGATGGCACCGCGGATGCCGAGGGCGGCGATGCCGATAGCCGCGGCATCCTGCCAGCGCGCAGAGCTCTGCTTTTTGGCCGCCGATTGTGGCGACAAGGTGCCTCGCTCGACTTCACGGATGCGTTTGTCGTGATTTTCGATTGACGAGTACACCTTCTGGGCGGCATGGATGGTAGCGACGGAGGCAAGCGTGGCGGTAATCCATTTCTTGTGCTTCATTTTGCGGATCTGCTTTTCCTCGTCGGTGGAGGAACCCAGGCTGGAGGCTGATGAGGATGACGAGGAGCTACGGCGGCGATATCGACTGGTTTTGGACCGGCTTGACGTTGATTTGGCGCGGGCGCGAGAGCGAGGCGGAATGGAGGCCTCAGAATCGCTGGCATCGTCTCGTTGTCGGTCGTCCCGGTATGGCACCAGGGCGCCGGCTGCACCTCCTCCGGCTGCAGCTCCCAAGCCGGCACGGCGCATGTCACCGGCCGACGATCGTCGTGGTGGTTCACGACGGCTCGCCGGCCGACGAGGGAGCACCTCGCCTCTGTGTCGCACGGTTGCGACAATCTCCTCGTCAGGGGCCACATCGCAGCGGCGGCGTAGCACGTAGCCTTTTTCCTCCATCGTGCGGCTGTCGAGGAGCGCTGGGTCCTCAGCAGGAGAAAGGCCGCGGACTTTCTTCCACTTGTGCTTCGCGGGATCCCAGATGGTGTCAAAGTGCTCAGCTCCAAGACTGATGCCATTAAATACTAGTGGTGCGGCGTGAAGCGCAACCTCACCCATTATTGTAGCCGCTGTGGGTGGCTAGCCTTGTCCGTTTGGGGCCGAATGCGTGTGGATGCGGTGCAATCCTTGCACGAAATTGCGTTGTACAGTAGCTGCAGACAGAATCGGCTAAGTCGGGACTTTATACGAGCATGGCTGAGCACGAGAGAGGTGATGTTATGCCAACAATATATAAGTTTGATTGTCGCGTTACATGAGGAGCTTGAAACCAGAGATGTGAAACAAGAGCCAATGACACCACAACCACATTCGTAGACAAATACATCCGACGCAAGGCTCAGACTGTCGAACGACGAGACGAGCACAATTCGATCATAGCTCCAGAAGAAGCCAGCAACTTGACTTACAGCAGGAGTGTGAGGTCACCACGAGGCATACGTCATCTCCAGGTGCTCCTCACCGCTCACTGGCACTGATGAGAAGGATCGGAGCGCTCCCGCTGGCTTATTGCTCAAGATCGGCGAATTAAGGCGAGCCCAGAGTGGGATCGGTTAGGCCCCATGTTGGGAAATGTCAATCGCAAGCGCGCATCGGTAGCATGGGAGCGCGAGCGGGACCAGATTCACCAGTGATGAAAACCTGGAAATCTGAAAGCCACGTAATTTGGGAAGCTCGAAGAAACGCTCATGCACAGTGACGGAGTATTAGAGAGATTTGGCTATTCAGACTGGTTGCTAGTGCAGGATCGGTTGATTGATTCGGTTGCGAGTGATCCTAGCCACGGGGTGAGAGCAGGAAAAACCCGGATAAACTACTGTACTGTACTGATTGCACAGTTGCTCTGCCGCGTGCCGAAGACGATAAAGCTTCTCTCAACTTGGCATTCCTTGTCACGTGGACGGGTGGTGACAGATTACGAGAAGGCTGAAATCTGCTGACAACACTAGGTAACAGAGTTGCAATAATTATCAACGGCATTGCCGATGTCAAACGCTCATTCATTCAGCCCTCATATAGTTATATAAACCACTGTCAAGCTCACCCTCGACAGGAAGAAATCAGAGCAATTTCCTCTCATCTTTGGTCCCATACCAAATCCCTCATTCAATACTTAATTATGGTACGACAAACTCGCGTCGAAAAGGCCCGAAAAGAGGGTCATATACTTCTAGCAGCCAATGCCCTTTGTAAGGGGCAAATTTCAAGCATCCGAGCTGCCGCACAGCTTTATAATGCACTAAAATCAAGCCTTTCCCTCGGCGTAAGCGGACGCGTCGAGCGTCATAATTCACGGCCTGCCAACCAAAAACTCACCTCTACAGAGGAGCTTGCCCTTGTACAATGGATACTATCAATGGTTGAGCGTGGCTATCCACCTAGAATTTCTGCTGTACATCAGGCTGCTGAGTTATTACTCAAACAATGAGTTGGGGAGCCAGCCTTTATTGGGAAGAACTGGGCTTTGTAAAATCGCCAACCTCGGCTGCAGTCAAAATATACCCGGAAATATGACTATCAAAGAGCTCAATGTGAGGATACAGACAAGTTACGAAACTGGTTTCGACTCGTTAAGAACACTACACAAAAATATGGTATCATACCTGAAGATATCTACAATTTTGATGAAGTTGGCTATGCACTGGGTATAGTTGTTGCAACATGGGTTGTTACAAGCTCAGATCGACGTCGTAGACCTGTGACAACCCAGCCAGGTGACCGTGAGTAGGTAACTGTGAGGCCTTGGAACGCCAGTAAGGCTGGAGGGCCCTACCTCCTAAAAAGACGGGGAATCTTGCCAATCATAGGCCAAGATTCAGGTGTACCAATATATATGTATCTGTCATTCATGACAGTAACATCAATTGAGAGTGTTAATTCACAAGGCTGGTCACTCCTGTTAGAGATCTTCAGGGGAAGGAAAGCAAAGAGAGGATGATAGAGGGAGCTCAACCTGTCCAGAATTCTCTATGTCTACTGACGATACAAGACTCAACGCCTGAAGAGCGCTGAAGAATCCCATACTCCACGTATCCTTATAGCCTTCCCTTGAAGGGTGCCCGACAGGTCCACGCAATACAATGCCCCTCCTCCTGGGCTCTCGCTAGAGTTGTCGCAGAATGCTTGTCGTGTGACAACTCCGGTGGCTCCGTCTCTTAGGCGTTTCGGTGTCGTTCCGATGTCGCACGCCGTCGAGTTGCCTTTGGGAGGCTTCGGAGGGCGTCGGCGGTCATGTCTTGGCAGCCGTTTGAGGGCCCCACCTCGACCACGTGCTTGGAGCTTGGCATGTTTGGCATGTTTGGCCTGTTTGCACATTCCGCAGCGTCTTGCGTCGCCTGACTGCGGGACAATCAATGTCGCTGGCGTGTGCGAGACAACTACTGCACCTTCAGCGTCGCTACTGCCTAGCCACATCAGCCGGACGATGAGGTAGCGCCCCCGCCTCTTTCTCCCACACACAGACACACCATGGCGGAGGCACCCATTGGTAGGCCCCGGCCCATTTCGAGGGGGCGGCCATGCTGACAGCGCCACAGTCCTGGATGGGGGCACGGGATTTCTCAAAGTCGGCTATGCCGGCCAGGTAAGGACAGCGGCAACTTGGTTGTGATGGACGGCGCTGATGGCTCTGCCTCTGCGCAGAACTTCCCCGAGCACCAGTTCCCCTCGATCGTGGGGCGACCAATCCTGCGAACGGAAGAGAAGGCAGGTGACATCGTGGTCAAGGATATAATGTGCGGCGATGAGGCCGCTGCTGCCAGATCGCAGCTGCAAATCAGCTATCCAGTACAAGCCAGCTGGCCTCCTTGCTTACCGCCGCTTTCGATCTGACAGACAGGCAGATGGAAAACGGCATTGTCAAGAAATGGGACGACATGATACACCTATGGGACTTTACCTTTAACGAGAAACTGGGCGTCGACACCACTGGCCGCAAGATTCTGCTCACGGAGCCGCCGATGAACCCGCTGAAGAACCGCTCGCAAATGGCCCAAGTCATGTTCGAGCGATACAATTTTGGCGGCGTGTACGTTGCCATCCAGGCCGTCTTGTCGCTGTATGCGCAGGGTCTGTCGTCCGGTGTGGTGGTCGACTCGGGCGACGGCGTGACGCATATTGTGCCAGTGTACGAATCCACCGTGCTCAACCACCTGACACGGCGCCTCGACGTTGCCGGCCGCGATGTCACGCGCAACCTGATCGCGCTGCTGCTCCGCCGCGGCTACGCCCTCAACCGGACCGCCGACTTTGAAACGGTGCGGCAGATCAAAGAGAAGCTGTGCTACGTTTCGTACGACCTGGCTCTCGACCAGCGACTGTCGGAAGACACCACGGTGCTGGTGGAATCCTACACCCTTCCCGACGGCCGCGTGATCAGAGTCGGCAGCGAACGCTTCGAGGCGGCCGAATGCCTGTTCCAGCCCCACCTGGTCGATGTCGAGCAACCGGGCATCGCCGAGTTCCTGTTCAACACGATCCAGGCCGCCGATGTCGACATCCGCTCGTCGCTCTACAAAGCCATCGTTCTCTCCGGCGGCTCGTCCATGTATCCCGGCCTGCCGTCACGGCTAGAAAAGGAGCTGAAGCAGCTGTGGCTGACCCGCGTGCTGGGCGGCAATCCCGAGCGACTCAACAAGTTCAAGGTCCGCATCGAGGACCCGCCTCGGCGGCGCCACATGGTCTTCCTGGGCGGCGCTGTGCTGGCCAACATTATGGCAGACAAGGACAACTTGTGGATCTCGAAGCAGGAGTGGGAGGAGCAGGGACCCCGGGTTCTAGAGAAGCTGGGTGCGCGGTAGGTTAGAAAGGAAAACAAAAATTCTTCTTGTTTGTTTGCTCAAGTACCAGCCCGTCTGCCAGAAAACGCAGCTATGGAGGCAGACAGACAGACGGACAGACGGACTAGCTAGAGCAAAATCCAAAAAAGGAGATTACACTTGATATCAGCACTTCTACGGCACAACTGCAGTCATGGAAAAATGCTAAGAGCTGAGTTGCAATTTGACATCCGTGCTTTTCTTTCTCCCTTTTAATTTGATTTGTTTGTGGTTTTTTTCTTCAATCTGTCATTTCTGAAACTGGGAATGAAGCGAAAGGCAGCAGGGCAGTGTAGATGAGAAGATATGGATACAAACATCTATGCATTTGAATACCAATGACAAGTTCGGGGCAAGAGACGACACACAAGCTGTACAAAAAAAAGACGACACACAAGCTGTACAATAAAAAGACGACACACAAGCTGTACAATAAAAAGAAGGCTTGAATGTGCATTTTTTGTCGAGGTCAGTAATCATGGTGGCTGGAGAGTGGCGGTGCCAAGGCTATCACCGTCTTGGCATCTTTTTTATTAGCATGATAAATGATTCGTGAATGGACAAGAAGCAGAGGGAAAAAGAAATCAAAGCTCGGATTTCTGGCTCTGAGCAGCATCGGCCAATGTCTTGTTCAGGCCATCCGTGTGGTTGAAGAGTTCCTTGAAGGCATTGGCAACGTCGGTCTTGATCTGGGCCAAGGCGATGTCGAAGCGCGCGCCAAAGAGGTAGGCCATAAAGAGCTGGGCCACACAGTCAGCAAATAAATCACAACAGGAAGCGCTGGGTGAGGGAGAAGGGTAAGTAATTACCATGAGGAGGGCGATGACGATAAAAGTACCAAAGGAGGCAATGTACAGCCACAGGGCGCCGTCGCTCTCCTCGTCTGGGTGCCTCGAAATGGGCTCTTGCTTGGCAACCGCGACGCCGGCTTTCGGAGTGGGAAAGATGGATTCGATGAATTGTTCGACCTTGGCGCAGGCCAGGCTGATCTTGAGGTAGTTGGGGTCCTGGGGCCGGTTCTTCTTGCGGATGACTCTGATGTGGCGTTTGAACACTTCACACACCAGCTGCAGGTTCTGGGTGGATTCGACCATGATCTGGCAGGCCTGGCCCTTGGTGATCTTGATGTTGCCCTCGAACATGCTGTAGTTCTGGAAGCACAGTTCAAGCGTCGCGATGGCCATGGTCTGCGGGATGGCACAGAAGTTGAACACGCTCTGCTCGCGAAGGCCGGCGAGGTAGAAGAGGCATTCGTCCGCGTGGTTCAGCGCGTTCAGGACCATGTCCGACTGGCAGTTGAGCGCCAACTGCCGATTCTCCGGCTTAAAGAGGTCTTCAAAGTCGTCCACGTGCTTGGACCAGATTTCTCGCGGCCAGAAGGAGCGCTTGTCGTCAAAGTCCTCTCGCACGTCACGGATGATGTTGGTCTTTTGCAGGAACCGGCCCATGGACTCAGCCAGGTGGGGCCGGCTCAGCAGGGCCGGATTGCCGAGTTTGGCTTGGACAAACATGCGCGTCAGCCCGTCACCAACCAGGCCGGCAACGTAATGGCAGTAGAGGTCGTAGTCGGCAGTCTTGTCGATGCCGTTGGCATTGAACTCGGCATTGGCGCAGAAATCGGCCATGCCGTTGCCCATCTTGTCGCAGATGTCGGCAATGACGGCCCGGTAGGCCTCCTTCTGCTTCTTGAACTCGGTCACCACGTATCTGAAGTTGACCAGCAGCTCGCGGTCCCTCTCTTCGGCCCGGTTGCCATCAAAGTGCCAGCCGTCGACGCCAAGGTTCTGGTGGAAGGTGCGCAGGATGGGCTCCTTGGTCTGCAGCGGGATCGAGGTGTCGTCCTCGACAGTGTCGAGGCCGCGTAGAACCAGATAGAAGACACAGACCGGCATCAGCAGCTCCGGGTGCAGCTCCTTGATGACTGCGCTGAAGCTGCGGCTGGTTAGGTCGAGGTACTTGAAGCACTCGCGCTCCGACTCGGATTCCTGGCCGACATCATGCTCGTGCACGGGATTGTGCCACAATTTCCACTGGATGATTGACCGCAGCTCGTTAAGATGGAGGAGATAGTGGAGCACCGACGCGGCAGAGGGCATTGTGGCGGCGGTGGCGGCGGTGGTGGCGGTGACGGCGGTGGGCAGCAAAGGAGAGGAAGGAGCGGCGTCGTGCCTTTGGCAGGGGAGCACGTCCAGCCCGGGGAACGCAAAGGAGCGAGTATGTCAGTATGGCTAATTCTTACAGCACCAGCATTTCTGTCTGTGCAGTTGTCCCCCCACACGCTCCAAAAGATTCCGTGCTCGTGCCATTATTTAAGGTTTTGCCAAGCCGGGACCAGACCCACTTTGCCGATCCGCAGATTTTGTCTTCCCCTTTTCCTTTTCCGCTTTCGAGTGGCGCGGCAAATGACGCATGGCGCCACTGCAGAGCCACAGCCACAGAACAGCCTCGTTTGTTTGCTAGTGTCAGCACAAAAAGTGTTCGGCTATGACAGCTACAAATAACTAGAAGTCTATCTAACTTGCCGTGGCGTCTGATTCCGCTTGTTCGGCCGAATACACCACCTTGATTGCTGTAGCTGGTCAACGCTGACTTAGTAATCAGAGCATCGCTATAAAGCGCTCGCGCCAAAAATGGTGGCTGACACCACGTATTATGATGCCCTCGGCGTCCGGCCTGATGCCTCTGAGCTGGAGATCAAGAAGGCCTACCGCAAGCTGGCCATTACCACCCACCCCGACAAGAACCCCGGAGACGCCAGCGCCCACGAGCGCTTCCAGGCCATCGGCGAGGCCTATCAAATTCTGTCCAGCAAGGACCTGCGCGCGGCCTACGACAAGTATGGCAAGGAGCAGGCCCTTCCCAATCACGGCTTTGAAGACCCGGCTGAGTTCTTCTCGATGATTTTTGGCGGCGACGCCTTCGTCGATCTGATTGGCGAGCTGACCCTGCTCAAAGACCTCAACCACACCATGGAAGTGACGATGGATGACATGCAGGAGCAGGATATCGCTGCGCAGGCCCAGAGAAAGCTGAACGTGCACGACGACAAGCAGAAGGAGACCGTGGACGCGACTGGAACTGCAGCGCCCCATGCCTCAACGGGAGAGAAGAGGAGAGGAACCCCGGCCGCGGAGGCGGAGGCGGCAGGACCAGCAGCTCGCTCCTCCACAGAGACGCCGTCTCAGCCTCACCATCCGCCGCCGCCTCCCTATGTGTCCACGGCTGAATCCCACCCGGCCGACAGCGACAGCCCACCCGCGGCCTCGTCCGGCACAAGCACGCCGCGCCGCCGCTACGGACAGGCAGCCATCATGGACAAATCGGAGGATGAAGCGCGCATGGATGCCGCGGGCCTGACGGAGGAGGAAAAGGAACTGCAGAAGAATAAGAAGCGCGGTGGCCTGACCAAGGAACAGCGCGAGAAGCTGGAGGCCTACGAGCTCGAGCGCCGGCGGAAGCGCGAAGAGCGCGTCGATACCCTGGTCCGCAAGCTGGTCGACCGCCTCAGCGTCTGGACCGAGACCGACAAGGGCCCCGAAGTCACGTACGCCTTCCAGGAAAAGACGCGGCTCGAGGTGGAAAACCTGAAGATGGAGTCCTTCGGCCTCGAGATCCTGCACGCCATCGGCGCCACCTACGTGCAAAAGGCCACCTCGTTTCTCAAATCGCAAAAATTCCTCGGCATCTCCGGCTTCTTCTCGCGGCTAAAGGACAAGGGCACGCTGGCAAAGGAGACCTGGAACACCATCTCTACCGCCATCAACGCCCAGCAGACCTTGGAGGAAATGGCCAAAATGGAAGAGCGTGGCGGCGACGACTGGACGGACGAGAAAAGGGCCGAGTACGAAAAGAAAGTCACGGGCAAGATCCTGGCCGCGGCTTGGCGCGGCTCCAAGTTTGAGATCCAGGGCGTCCTGCGCGACGTCTGCGACAAGATCCTGAATGACAAGACCGTCAGACTCGAGAAGCGCGTCGAGCGCGCACACGCCTTGGTGCTGTGTGGCACTATTTTCCAAAAGGTAACACCTTTTCCCTTTCTTTTTCAAAAAGTAATTAATTAATTGCATTTTTGCATTTGCTGACCAATCTCCCACCAGGCTGAACGCAACGCCGACGAAGAAGGCGACTACATGGCCTTTGAGCAGCTGATGGCTGAGTCCATGAAGAAAAAGGACGACAAGAAGAAGGGCAGGGAGTCCTCCCCTTCCACATCGTCTGCTGATGCCAAAGCCAACAAGTCGTCTGCCAGTTAGCAGCCTAAGGTTAATGACGATAAAGAAGAACCTTTCTAATGGGACCTCCCCCACCAATGTCCCCCAATCCCCCAATGCCCAATGGCCCCCCACCTGGGTGTAGTACGCTTCCCCGCCACCCTTCCGGCCTTCTTTCTTCTCTTTTCTTGCATATCTAGCAACTGGCGTTCGTCATTTGTCAAATGGTCAATGAATGATAGACAGCACAGGCCAGCCAGAGGGATAGGCAGGCTAGAAAGACAGACAGATCAGATAGGGAAGAGAAGAGAAGAACGCGAAAGAGAGGAAGGAAGGAAGGAAGGAAGGAAGGAAGAGAGAGAGAGAGATAGAACGAGAGGAAGCGTCGTCGAATCGTCGAACGAGAAACTGGCGGCGAAAATGGGTGGGTAATGTGATGGTTAGTAGACTACTAGTAGTGTTTCACTCTGGTCCACTCACTCCACTTTTTAACAGCTTCTTCTTGTTATGCAAAGAACAGCTTCTTCTGTCTAGGAGCACGCGTCGCTGTGTCCACGTCTGCACCTCCCCGGCCATGGCCTCCTTTTCTCTTCTGTCCAGCCCCAGTAGTGGACTGCGGACGAGTCGACCGGGCCGTCCCTGTTGAGTGTGCGTCGTCAGTAGCAGCACCACCACCACCACCACCACCACCACCACCATGCAGAGACTCAGCCACAGCATCCTTAACTGTCTGCCGCGACAAACACAAGTCAATGTGCGTGTTGAAGTCACGATCACTAGCCGGCTGAGCGAATCCGCAGATGGGGCAGTCCCAGAACAGGCCCTGGCGCCGGGCTGGGATTGGGGTTGAGCCCTCTTGCTCATATACACCCCTCTTGTCCTGCCCCTCCTCTCCTCTGGCGCACTCCTGACTCAGTCGTTCCATCTGGTCCATTTCATCTTGCCATTCCTGCCGCGCAGCTTCCTCAAACTCTTCATCCGGCCACACCTCCCACTCGCCATCACTACTTTGCTCAGTACCCGTACGGATTGGCCGGCTGGTAGGTGCAGGCCGCCGCTTGAAAAAGTCTCCGCCACCTTTCTTCGTGCTGACCAGGTGCGTGCATCGCAGGCCCATCAGTCGGATCTTGAAATCCGGTATCTCCTTCTCCAGTTTGCCCAATAGAGGGAGCGAGAAGCTGTACAAGTCATGGGCCTGGCTGACCGCCTTCGGTGGTTGGATCTGGCGCGTGAAGACCTCGTAGCTGTGCAGTTTGATCTTCAAGCAGAGCGTTCGGCCCTTGACTTCGGCCCGGCGCATGTCTTTCTCCAGCTCCTCTGCCGTATATCGTAGCTTCTCCCGCAAATCTTGTTTGCTGCTGATGTCTCGAAACGTGCTTTCTGTACCCACGCTCTTGCGCTCGTAGTCTTCGGCCGGCTGGATGTCGGTCCTGCCCAGGCCAAGATACGTTTGGATAAGGAACTGAAACGTCTTCTCGCCGAACAGGCGGTTGAGGTAGGCACGGTACTTGTAGATGTCACCGCATGTCTTAACCCCGATCGCATCCAGCTCTCGCTCCAGCACGCGCCCGATGCCATTGACTTTTCGCACCGGCAGGTCCTTCATGAACGACATGACTGCTGCACGGTCATTAGCCAGCCGATACTGACCGTCGGGCTTGTTCTTGTTGGAGCAGACTTTTGCCAGCTTCGCATTGGGCGCGATGCCGGCAGAGACGGTCACTTTGCACTGCTCATGCACCTCTCGGCGCATTTGCTCCATGACGCTTTCGGGATCCATTTGATGAACTCGACAGTATTGCGTGATGTTCATGTACGCCTCGTCAATACTCGAGCTCTCCAAGTTTCCGTCGTACTCGGCCAAGATGGCGCGCACTTCCTTGGCTTTGGCCGTGTACTTGTCGAAGTCGAGCGGCAGGCACACCAGCTGCGGGCACAGCTTCTTCGCCACGAAGCCTGCCATCGCACTGCGGCAGCCAAACTTTCGTGCCTCATAGTTGCACGTAGTCAGAACCCCAATGCCGACGGCCATGGGCACATTCTTCAGCTCCGGTCGATCGATTTCCTCCACCGCAGCATAGAATGCATCACAGTCGATGTGAACTATATGTTGCGACAGGTCTCTGGACAGCTCCAGCTGCATAAGATAGTCGTCTGCTCTGCGGAGGTCTTGCTTGAGGTCGATCTTATCAAGCCTGGCCTTGAGCGTGAGGATGCTGTCAATCTTGGCCGTCAAGTGCTGGACCTTGACCTGCTCATTGTTGAAGAATTTGGAGCCCTTTGACGCCTCGTAGATGATCTCGGACACCTTTTTCAAGTCCACGCCATCTTGCCCGGACTTGGTGAGCGAAGGCCCCAGCAAGTGATGCTTCAGCGATGTCTGCTTCGAGGCATCAGGCGCCAATTGCTCGATGGTCGCAGCAGTGATATTCTCTATCTCCTTGACTTGCTCATTATCGTCTGGCTGTGTCATAGCAGCAGACAAACTGCTGCACCATTGCTGAGTCACGCTGTTGCCTGCCGAGCTATGAGCGAGTCAAACAGTAAAGTAAATTCGAACGCTGTGTGCGGAAGGAGCCCGTCCAGGCAGTTATTCTCAGGCGCGTCGTTTTCCGTTAGCGTCGCTTGGGTTGCGGTGGCGGTATCCGAGCACGCTAACCGCTTCTGGTAGTATGCATCTTACCATCATAACTCCAACAGCAAAAACCCTTGACCCCTGCCGAAGGCTTCCCCCCCCTGTGTTTTTATTTCCCAGCGGATTCGATAACTTAAGTAGACCAGGGACGGTCTCAATGACGACCGCGGCTATCCAAGGATGTCTTCGTCGTACTAGAACAGCCTCCGCCCCACCACCCCAGAGCCACAGGGACAACGGCCGCGCCAATGGCGGCGACCGATAGTAAATACCCGGGTGGAAAGCCATTCACACCGTCGCTGAGCTCAAAATTTCGAGGCACAAAGAGCCCGCTGACACCCCGTCTCGCCGGCTCTGCTCCTCACTCGCCTGCCTCTGCTCCGAGACGCGATGCTGTGATGCGGGGTGCCCCGCCGCCGCGAACAAAGGAAGTGACGGCGGCGCCCGTGACAGCGACGACGCCGCCACTCAATGGTAACATCACCCCGCGTTCCGGTGCCCGGAGGTCGAGAATAGGCTCTGAGTCTCCTGCCACGCCTACCTCAGCTACAAGAGCTCAGCGTAAATCCCCACCAAAGCCCATCGCTCCTGCCGCGGGGCTCGGTATCTCGAACCTCTCAGTCTCTTCCCCCAAAGGTCACACAAATCATATGGCGAACCCAGTCAGGCCACCTCGGCCCACAAGGACTATCCCAAAGCGACTATCAGGACCGATGAGTCACGCCCAGAACGATGAAAGTATCGGTAGCAAATTCATTCGAGCAGAGGCCGCCAGGTCATCTGCTCGCACGCTGGGCTCAGGCGACAAGATACCGATATCGGTGAACGATGGCAAATTCTTCACCGCTGGCACTCCACAGTCTCAAAGCATCACACCACCAAAGCCATCGCTTACCAAGCCTACACCCAACAGCCGAGACAACAAATTCTTCCACGCCAGTGATATCCGTACACAATCGAGTCCAAGGTCTTCCACTGATCCTGAGGGGGTTCATGATCGAGGGCCTGGTGCCTCTCCGATTTTGTCCAGATTACAGTCAGTTGGAAAATCACAGCCGGTTCTCTCAGCGGCAAGGACCACTGTCTCACCTAAAAAGCCAACGCACGAGCTATTGAAGACTACGCCAAATCCTGCTCCCACCATCCCGCATCCATCTCTATCTACTCCACTCGCACAGTCTTCGATTGCTACAAGCTTGAACCCGACCCGAAGGCCGAGTATCAGCAGCAATGTATCGAATCACAAACCAGGCCCCATACTTGGGCATTCGAAAGCCCTCAGCACGAGCTCACTAACAGTCACCTCAAATCGAAGAGCTAGTATATCGCGCGGTGATCAGCCGGTATCCGCTGGACCTGAATCGCCAGAGAAGCCTCCTTTCATCTCTCTCTCGCCAAACACGGTCAGCTCGCGTTCCGCCAGCCTCGCATCTTCGAGCTTTGCTACATCTATCGCTTCGGAAATTGATCGACCAGAAGCACATAAATTGTCTGGGAGCACCATACCCGATGGCGCAATCGCTTCAATACTAGCGCCCCCATTCGAACCTTCAACTCCCGCATCATCAGAACCGCCGAATGTGCAGAATGACGTAGCCGCGACTGCACGGAGAGAAAGAAAGGTCCTCGACCTTGAGATCTCTAACTCGTCACTTCTTGCCATCAATAAAACGCTCGAGCGAGAGCTACGCAAGCAGACCGTTGAGCTTCGCCGATTCCGTCGGCTGACCCGGTCTGGCAGGCTGGCCATCACACCAGCAGACCGCACAGTCTCAAACTCTACGCTCGACACTGTTCCCGAGCTATTTGATGAGGACCATTCGGATTCTGAACAGGATGGCGATGATGCCAGCGGCCTGGACGAAGACGACAATCTATCCTCCAATTCCAGCGACCCGCTCAGCCCCACCTTCAAAGCCAGCCAACGCACCCGAGACGAGAAGCGACTGCTGCTTAATCTGTCTAAGCACCAACAACTACTTGTAGACAGCCAGAAACTGACGCTGTCGATCCGACGCTGTCTCACTTGCACCGAAGAGTTAATCCGCGATGCCAACAAGGCCATTGACTACCGAGTCGGCATCGGCGACATCAAACTCGGCGGCAGAGTGCTTTCGACAGATGAATTAGAATCCCAGAGTGCAGAAGCCGACCAAGAAGAGTACTGCTCCTGTCTCCACAACCGAGGTCTCCTGGGCCCAGGCGTAGATACCACCACCAAAACCGAATTGATGAAGACAAATCTCCAGACCCAAAATCCCACCACCACCGATACTGCAGAACCGCTAAGAGACGAAGAAGACAAGATACTTACGGTGGCCGTCGAGCGCCTGTTTCAGGACCTTCTTCATGGGCCATGATATACATATAAAAAATCAGCGGTGGTGATAGTGGTTTATCTAAAGTCCCCCTTCTGGTCTTGTGCAGGATACAGGGCAGATGAGGTAATGCGATCATGAAGATTCTCTATGTTTTTGTCTGTCTGAATATGATGATACCCAATCACTGCAAAGCATCATCCAGTCTTACCATAAAAAAATCAAGGTGGAGTTTCTGGAGAGGGGAGAGAACCAAGGTCGAATATGCATACTCTCAAAAGTGATGTGGCTCATCATCATCATCATCATTGTCATCATTGTCATCATTGTCATCATCATAGTATTAGCGATTTCATTACTACGGCAATCTTAATGGTATAGGTAGAGTACTGTCCTGTACCGCAACCACCTCATCTCTTGACCTATTTACCTATTCGTACTATCATACTATCGTATTCGGTCTCTCAGTATCAAAAAAGTAGAGGTTCAAATTATTACTCAGCTCGTTAAACCCCACTCAATTTCCCCTTTTTTATCCTTTTTCCCAATCCTTAGAAAGTATGATCAACTGAGTAATTGATAATACGGGGCCTAATTACTACTAGTACAGTCCTGGATAAGCAGCAGGCGAATACACAACTACTCATGAGTACACGTCCGGTAGTACTAACTAAGGTACCGTATTTTACGTACTACCGCTAGTGTATGTAAACACGAACTCTCCGACGGCCTCAATAGCTTCAATCAAACGACTTGGTAATAAGCTAGCAAGCGAGTGAGCATAGCACTACTTGTACTGTATGTTCCCAGTGCACTCATTTCTGCAAGGGTTTGATGAACCAGCTGTGCCAACTGACAGTACCAGTAGCTACCGAGGGTTAGATGGAGAATGTGGGGCCGCGTATCGAATGCTAGTTAACAAAAACCCCCAAAATCAGGGATTTTTGGGGTGGTTGGGGGATTTTGTCTGCAGTGTGAGGTGTTTTTTGTGTGGCAGCGGGGTATTTTTTAAATTCAATCCAAATGGAGGCAGGGGTGGATGATGAGTGGTCATGGCCTGGGGTGCACAAGGAGTGGAAAGGTGGTTGTGTGTGTGGATTGATTATTGGATGATTCGCGGAAATAATAACTATTTAAGAAGAAAAGGCAGGGAATGGAGGCGGTGCGATTTGAAAGGAATCATATTGAAAAGTGTCCTTTGCGGAACTTTTCTTCCATTGTTTTCTTTGCCTTTCTTCCGGAGATTTTTGGGTAGGGTAGAGATAACAGATGGGTTTGGAAATTTGCGTGGTGGGTATTCGCAAATCGAAAGACCTTCGGAAACGGCGAGAACGAAGAGGGGGGGGGAACAAACTTGGTTTGGCCATGGTGAGTATCCCTCCCGGGCGACGGGCGAAAGTCTCTGGGTGTGTGTGTGAGTGGAGGCGGTGTGGGAATAAGAAAAGGTAACGAACGGGTGTGTAGGCAGGTAGAGGCTATTTTTAGATTTGAGATTGTGTTGGAGGTAAATCGATGAGATGAGCCGTAGCTTGATGCATTGGGCCTCGGGGATTTGGTTGATGATAGCGATAGCGAGGATTGAAGAGAGGAAGAGGAGGGAAGGTGATAGGCGTTGCGTGACAGGAGTGACAGAAAACAGACAGGTTGGGACAAAGAGTCAACACACCCAATCTATTCATGGCCTAACGTGGACGCTGCTGGACCACTCTGAGTACTCACAAGGGAATAATCTCTCCTCGCTTGCTCATGGAGGCCGTACTGAACCGCAAAAGTGGATTCACAGGTTCGAGAGGTTGACTGACACGGCGATGGTATCATCTCCGCAAACCATCTGAGAAGGCGGTGTGAGGTGTCAAGCTTGTCATCTCGCGAGAAACATACTTCGACGTCAACGGGTCGGAGCTGCACCGGTGGTGATCGTAGACGTAAGGTCCATCGGGGATGGGGGAGGGCCGAGAAGTGTGGAAGAGAGACCTGATACTTTTCTAGACTGTTGGGCGTCATGCAATAAGATTGGTAACGCGCTTCTGCATCATCCATTACAAGACAGATAGCCCCGCAAAAGAGCCGGGATATGAGAGACTCTAACCAGAAGTTTTTCCGGTGCGCCTATCCTAGTTGCGATCAAAGTCTCACCATTGCAGATCGATCTCCATTTTGGGAATCATGACAGCCACAAATCGACATTCAAGGCAGAAAAAAGCAAGTACTGAATAGACAGATGGATCCCTGTACAGCCTAGTAACTTATACCGGTTGTAGAAGAATGTCTGTTTATCCTGCAGAGAGTGTGCGTACAGCTGCGACCAGTGGAGAGGCAAAGTGAGTTCAGGGGCTGAAAAAGTTTAATAAAGTGTCAGGCAGCTCGCTTAAGGTATACTTCAGCAAACGGACACATGAACTGTCGTATTCTGGGTCGGTGTGTTTCTGTCTTCGTAGATTTGCCGACGGAGAAAAGGGTTCAGAGCAGGATGTGTATTCGAAAAGGGCAGTGATCGGTGATCTGACGCGTTTGCTCCCCGTCTTCCCCGTCTGGGCAGGCCCGTTTCGAGCCAAAAATCAAATAGGTGATGCTTTTTTCCCATTGGAAGCATGTGCCAATTACCCAGTCTGGCTACCCTTTTTTTCGAACAACTGATCGGAAACCGTGTCTGTTTCACTTGCCACTGTAGTTTTAGCCCGGTGTGATAGCGGTTCAGTGGACCTCGGGACCTGGGTGCCTTGTGCCCTGCGGGGCTCGCTGATCGTCTACGCATATGAAAAAGCACGGGAAAAATAGGTATTCTGGACCTCGAATGATTGGTTTGTCTGTCGAATTTCTTTTTCATTGCTTTTCACGAGTACTAGCCAACATAGGGGGAATAAAATGAGGCCAAACCTCACGGCAGATCGTCATCTGTGTGTCCTAGACCGATGGGGAAAGAAAGATGGACCGAACCCAGAGCTCCCGAGTCGTTATCTCCCAACGTTCTGCTAATCTCATGTTTTTTAATTCTTCATAGAAAAACCGATCCAACAGACATCATCGTCCTCGGAACGAGGCATTCCTATACTTTCCAGAATATCATCCCAGATGTCGTAGGGAGAGACAAGGCTTACCCTCGCCAAAGGTTGCCCATTTTCTTGGGCCACCACCTGTCCAGGCGAGTCCGGAACTAGGGTCTTGGACAAAACCCATGTCGACAGGGGGGTGCTGGTTCTACATGCACTCGCTTTCCCTTAACCGGGGTGGCAGCCCACGGCCCGGACACTACGCAGGGGGTACTCGTCCGTAAAGGCAGAGAAAGCAACTGGAGTCGACGACTGTTGTTGATAGATTTTTGCAGACGCCTGGTGGTCCTAGACACAACGTTGGTAGCCTTTGCCTATTGGGGACTACAGAAAGAGGAAATTGCTGCGGCTGCCTCCCTAACTAGGATTCCACACATCCCAAAAAGACCCGCTGAAGTATTTGTGCTAGGGTCGGCAAGATCTCATGCAAGCAGGGAGTATCCAGCATCCTTCGGCCTTCAGGCCGATCCTGGACTGAAGTGGATAAAGTCGGCAGACCGCTCTCTACCTCGATTCTCCTACGGTTCCCTGCAAACTCACGACCGAAGCTTTGTGTGTGGCCATGAAAAAGTACCAAGGTGTAATGAATATGATGGTTCAGGACATCCCTGAGAGAAGCAGATTCGCCACTCTTTTCCCACTCGATTCTGGTGTTGTCAGGGGACAAACAAACCAGAAGCACGGGATCACATGAGCTCTTCTTCCTGCAGAGGCGCCAACGACCTCACCCACACTCTGTCATGGCGGAGGTACAACTAGGTTCCTAGGTGCTAGGCACTAAGATTAGGCTTTAGCATCAGACAGCGAGATCGGCGGGATCATTATTTGTTTTTGTTTCTTGCTACAATTGCGAGCTGGCTGCCAAGCGATTCAGCTCGCCCAAGGTTCGCCTGACCAGCTCCCCATTCATCTGGAGTCGCGGCAACCCAGTGTCTCCCATCCACAGACAGCCGTAGCCATGGCTGACTCCTTTTCCCCCTTCCCAGTAACCTTTTCTCATTGAATAGACATCGGGGTGTAGACAGTATCGGCATGCTTCGTAGCCAAAAAGCCGCGAGGCCTATTATTATGCAAGGCCAGTCGCTGGGGTATCATCTATATAAACGTGTCCGAAAGATTCCTCGTTATGTTCTCATAGCGGCCTCTGATCAGGTCATGCACAGCTCCGCTAACTCCCTACCAGGTAGTAGCAGCACTTTTGCATCCGTTAGTGCCCTTCGTGATACATTGATTTGCACTTGTGCCGAAAAGCAAAATATTCACAATCTTCCTGCCATCCAAACGCCCTTTCTTCATACATCCGACAAAGGAAACTTCGTAAGCGATTTTCTCAGGCTTTCATAACATATGCACCGAAAAGTTCAAAAGAGATCGAGTAGTCATAAGCATGTAGAGGTCCACAGGTAACAGGCGCAACGTCGACTGTGGTAGTGTTAGGAACAGGACTGTCATACCCATAGGGCGGATGAATCAGGCGATTTCAAACCCGTTGGTCAAGGTTCTTGGGCCGGAGATTCGAGCCTGTAATAGCAGCAGCTTTATTGAGGCCTATCTTCCGAGTCAGTTTGGCGTAATGAAGGCCGCAAGCGTTGCAGAGCGTCCTAGCACCATCCGGACCACGACGCCATTCGGGCGTTTCGGCCCTGTTGCAACTATGACAGCGACCAGGCGGTGCCGCTTTCTGTGTCACTGTTAGAAGGGAAGATCGTCTTGTAGACGCTGAGCACTTACTCCACGCCGCTTTTTGGAGTCACCGCTCGCAAAGCCACCTGCTCCTTTATATTCCTCTGAAATGTCGGCGTATTCTTCGTTCAGGTGACTTCCGCGCGCCATGCGCGCCCGGTGTTCCGAAACTACAGCTTGTTGAACAACCACTTCTTTCAAGTGTGTCAAATTGTCCAAAACACGATGAGATTGCCGAATCATGTCTTCGATTTCATGGATACCGGGCAAAGTCTCAGGGAAATAGCCGGTACGATTTCCCTGGTGGCGCCGCTGTGCCCAGATACGGGAGAAATCAAGCGTGCGTGCCGAAGCATCACCAATCTACTGATATTAGGGCGGAAGGCGAGCTGAGAATAGGGGGTGCTTACTTCGTTGAGTCCGGCCTCAGCATCAAAGATCTCAAGATGCCGCTTCACCGTATCTCCATAGGGTTCGGAGGTGCGTTGGAAGGGAGGCACCTTCTCCTGGGGCTTGCTACCAGCGGTAAATAAATACGGCTCGGTCGAATATGGGGCAGGTGCGCTCGAGATTTGAGAAGAATAGGAATGTGAATGTTGCGAAGACTCGGCTTGCTGGGGTGACCGCTGCGGAGGCTGCTCCGAGTGGCCATTAAAGGTGGAGTTCACGAGTGAGCTAGATCGAAAGGGCGGAGGGCCGTTTGAGTGCGGAGAAGGAGGCTGGGTGAAGGCTTGCAGATGGGGCGGTTTGGGCTGTGATTCAGCAGAAAGAGATGCACTTGGCGGTTGAGAGGTGAAAATTCCGTCCCGAAATGTAGGCGGAGGCTGTGAGAAGGGATTTGAAGGGCCAGTCGGACCGTCTGGGAAGTTCTGAGCAACGGCAGTGGAGGGTCCCGAAACTGGCGGGTGCTGGGTCGCGGCGGACAGAGGAGCGCCCAAGGCTTCATGGATGGACGGAAGGGACTTGCGAGTGGGAGAATCCTTGTCGTCTCGCACGGGCCGGCGAGTAGTCGACTCGCGCGGGGAGATGTACCCTTGCATGCCCGAGGCAGACGCCCCGCTTGAAGGGGCGTAGGAGTAAGGGGGCGGAGGAGCGCTTGAGTAGAGCGTTGAGAGACTGGCTAAAGAGGCCGCTGAGAGGCTCAAGCCATTCATGACGCCCAGCTTAGGATTGTCGGGGCGGTCCGTTGTGGCTTTGTTAAATTCGAGATGACTGATGGATGGGAGGGCATCGCTACAAGGCATATTAGGTGAAGGTCGCAAGAGGCATGCGGTTGAAGGCACATCGTACACAGGTCTCGTGGCCGTGTCCACCCCAGCCATGGCAAACCTCGCTTGCTATAGCTGCCGCGTCTGATAGACCATCCGCCTGTCAACCATGTGGAGGGAGGCGTGCGGAGTCCAGAGGCAGTACGCTTTCAGTCAAGATTTCGAGCCGGGCTAGTGCAGAGGTGGCACGAACACGGTTGGCGTGCCCGAAGAGCGGGGACGGCGGTGGTCGTACAATTCCAGGGCCGCGTATTTGTCACTTGGGGGAGTCGGGGCGGAGCGGCGAACAGATCTGTCTGCTGCTGAGTCGGATTGTCTTCTGATGCCACCTGAGGCGCCGCCGGTGCGTCCTGAAGACTCCTGATGAAGTGTCCGTTTAGAATGGTGCACAGTCGTCGTGGCTATTGCGCGTTGCCGGGGACTCAAAACCACACCGAATGCTGCTGCCAGGGCGAATGCGGTACACCAATGACGAGTTCAGAGTGTACAACAGACTGTCTGTGAATGCTGCGGCGTACGAGAGACGTCTGGAGTAAATAAAACAATGCTTGGCCAAGTGATTGGTGGAAGGTGTGGCGGTGAGCAACCGACAGCCAGTGGTCTGGAAGTCAGTGTAAAGTAGTAAGAGGGAAGGATGAAGAGACAAGCAACTCTTAGAGAGCGAGATGGCGGAGCATCTGCGATCGACAGATCGCACTAACAATCGATGCGGGTTGGCCTAGGGTGACCAGGTTTGAAACGGATGGGGGTGTTTTCACTGGATTATTGATGGTGGATTGGGTTGAGGACCCGTAGGCTGTGCAAAATGCATACTCAGACACGCTAGCAAGGCCCGGGGGGAAGTGCTCAATACGAGTACCATCATAGTCGGAGCAGTTCGCGGCGATCTAGCACGCTAAGTTAAGCCGTTTGTGCAGATAACCGGGGAATCCCTCCAAGACTTAATCTTGGCTGCAGCGATTGCAGAGCCGGCCAACTAGGGTGTCTTGTCCCCCAGCGATCAGTAAGCCGAAGAGAAAGTCAATCATGGGGGACACTAGATGGGCAATTGCGTGATTGGCACGGCGGTCGCCGCGTCAAAAGCACTGTGCCACATCTTGCAGCCAGCGCAAGGCGGTACCCTAGCAGAGACTGACTGACTGGGACAGGGAGCTGGACAACAAACTTCAAGCGGCAGAGCTACGGAGATCAGGATGTTAGCACGATTGACTGCCTGGCCGCCAGGGTCGATAGAGAGGACAGCCGGGCCCCTGGATAGGGATAGGGATAGGGATAGGGATAGGGATAGGGATTGCGTGCAGATGCCCCTTCGTCCACCAAAGCCGTTGCAGCTATGACGATCCGCACGACTAATTACGGTAACGGCGGCTCGCGGCTGCCCAACTGGCCAAGCTTTTCAGGAGCTTGATGCCACGTCTTTGCGGCCGCCTGCTGATGCGAGCAGAGGGGGAATAAGAAATACTCAGCACACAGTCCTGGGCTTTGCTGGATAATGCGGTGCCCATGTGCGATTGATGTGCTTGTCTGGATTCTCTCTCACATCTCCCAGTTGGCTTGCGGACCGGGGCCAATCCGGTTTAGCATTGGTACGAGTATCTTAAGCATCGCCGATCGGGATGCCAGCCGCAACATCCCTGCTCAACTTTTCCGACCACCAGCCGAGTGTGACATCGGAAAGCCAGGTGCAAGCGAGTTGAGAGGCGTCTTGGGCGAGATCATGCTGGTTGTTATGCTTCCCAAAATTTCGCTTGTGGCACTGCGAATTCCGTATTGCGTCGATAGTTATTTTGCCATGCCAACAAGGGCCGCCGGACCCTTCTGAAGGGAGACCACTGACATGACAGCCCCTAAATTGCACACCAGCCCAAGACCAGAAAGGTGCTGATCTAGCTGCACGTGTCGAGTGGGCACCAGAGTTTGCTCCCAGCGGCAAAGCGTCTGCCACTATCAGATAAGTCTGGTTCATCGCACTGTATCTGAGATTCAGATCAGGGATCCATCCTCGACAGGCCACCATTTGACAGATCCGATCTGGTTGTGCGTCCGTGCCGCACACAAGCCTAGCTCGTGCCCCCGAATTCCGGAAACACGAGGCGGCATCCGGATGGCTTTGGACATCTTCCCTGCCCTTGTGGAAAGCAATTTGCCAGCTTCAGGGACTCAGATCCAGCTGCACAGGATGTGTCGTAAATCGCGCTTGCTCGACCTTCCACACAGACCCGGCTGTGTTGGCCCCAAAGAGGCTGACTTCAGCATTATCGAACGGCCGGGGGTCGAACTTGACAGAATCTCGCTTGCAAGCTTTGCCGGGGCCACGACAGCAAGTTGAACCGCCCAGACGCGCCAACTTAGGCCGGGAGACGGGACAGGGCCTAAGAGTCCCCACCTGGTATTCTAGACACAGCCTGTCAGCGATCTTGCAAAACAGTTGCCCACTCGATGAGACTGCTGACTTTGTGCCAAACGGCCTGAATCAGCCTGGCTTTCCAATCGCTTGCCAGTCCTGACACCTGTCAGGGATCGCACTCCCCGTGCGCCCGGCGCTCGTAGGTGCAGCTGGCCGTACACGACGGCCTCGCAATGCAACACAAGGCAACACAGACAGACGTTTGGACGCAGTTAACCGCCAACAGTGAGGGGCATTGTACGATTGAATGATCCTGTTGTAAGTCCAGGTGTGTGCAATTGATGGTCTTCAAAATGCTATCGCTACACCTGCTCCCGCTAGAAACATAGTGGAAACTCGGGCCGCTCTCCATTCCCTGCCACATGTGTGACTTACTAAGTAGGAAGAGACAGTCTATTGCTGTAGATCGCTATCGCTTTCAGACGCAAGTGCAATCTGTGATTTTTGCTTTATTCATTCATGCACTTCTGCTTCTGCAAGGGTCGACGGGCAATCTTGCCGACACTGCGCACTCGCATTGGAGGGAAATACGCACTTGCCGCGAGGTGGAGAAATACTGGTGTGCGGCAGCGAATCAGTAGCCAATAACCCAATTACCCAAAGAGGCTGCTGTACTTTCAGTCATTGGTGAGATGTGAGATGAGCGCCACCACGTGGTGAATCGAAAGTAGGGCGGACCCCTTACCCACATCTACCCAGTCAGCCTTTTCCAGCCCCCTGCCGCCACTTGGAACGATTGGGTAATACAGAGCACACAGTACTGTGCCGCTTAGTTGCCATTCACACCTATCCACCTACACACAGAACGTCCGCGGGATTTTGGCCAGCTACACGCAACCATCTATGTAGAGCTCTTCCTGCTGTGGGAAGTACAGGCAGGGAAGCGATGTCGTACATGGGGTGGTGGTGATGTGGTCGCTCGAGCAGAAGTACAGCAGCCACTCGGAATCTCTGGGTTGAACAGGGGTTAGAAAAATACTGTTGCTAACGAGTCTGAGGATGCCTGCGGGAAATAGTCATCTAACACTATTACGAGGCACCTGTCAAACAGGACAAAAAGCCACAATTGAGCACAAAGGGGTTCTTTGGGGCGCCCAAAAAAGCCCTGGCCCTGCATGGGCTCTGGAAACGGTCACAGTCCCGGCTAGTGACCTCCACTGTGACCCGCTGGAACCTCTCTGCATGACTAGCGCCCTACCGTCTATTCAGAAAGGCCTTGACTACTCTGATTAACGTAGAGACGGCTTACCGGCCCGTTTGTGCTGATCCTGCTGGGCTGGCTAATAAGCTTCGCGGGAAAATAAATGCTGACGATCTGATGATGGTCGTGTGAGCAAGGAGAGTGGTGAGATTCGAAAAGAGATAGTCGAGGGCCCCAAAACATCCTGCACCCAGCTATTGGCTAGAAGAGCCAAAGAAGAATCAATCAGCATGATGTGCTAACCAACCCTGGCGAAATGTTGACTTGGTGACTAGAGTTCAGTGAAACGGGCGATCATTTGAACTGGGGCCAAATGCAAATAGCGTGCTTTCCAGATTTGGCGATAAAGTCCCCCATTTTCAGTCCCTTTTTGTTAGGGCTGTCACCCACAAGCGAGCCTGGTAGCTGTTGCTGGCGTGGGATGGATGCGTATTGCGGGAGGCCTGCGGGGGGCGGTGGAAGGATTCCTGGGGGGGGGGGCGTTGTCTCGAACATCGCCCCTTTGCAAGGGCTGTACCCATGATGTGCACATGGGAATGATGATCATTTATTTGGTTCCTGACCACACTCGCCTTATTACGACCTAGCAATAAGAGCACTAGCACATCGGCCAATCTCGACTCTGCAGAAATGCGCCAGTATTGCAACAGCCCTAGGGCGCAGAGGTCCGTGCAGGCTGACAAAAAGCCAGAAAAGCTAAATAAGCGACAACAGACTACAGAATGGCAGGATGGAAGCGATCTACGTGTGGATGCGCTGTCGCCTACGCTGCGCGCTATGCTGCACTCTGAGTGATCTGTGTAATGGCCAGGGAGTTCCGTACGAGCTTGACCATTGGGGGCACGGCTGGCTCAACCGTCAAGCGCCCTATGGCAGTCATTGACTTTGCCATTTAGCTCAATCTGATCGCGCATTCCAGGTACTGGCCACAGTAACAGCAGAGGTGGCGTGATAAAACAACTGCGCTCTGAACAGTGGCCTTGCATCACCACCCTCGTTCCTGAATCTGTTGGGCATCAAAATTAATCTCGGCTCCCTTGCACTCTCGCGGAGGCCCCCGGAAGTCTTGATGACATGTATTGTAAGCTGACAAGGGTAAACTGATGTCGAAACGGCCCACACAGCACGCTGCAGGGTTTCTTTTTAGCCAGCACAAAAGTAATGATTGATTTGCGGATGCAATGAGGGTCGAGAGGCAATTGACATACGACGCCAACCCAATCCGCATCCAGATTTCGTGACCGGTTTGGCTTTGGTACAGGATGATTTATCAAGCCTCCCTATCAAGCAGTTGCTCAACGGCGTCGTCTCGGGAAATCACTCACAACAGTGTCAGTTTCAGCGGATATTGCACCGATATGAGGAGTGCGATATTCAGGTAAGTTGTACAATCATAGTTCAGGTCGTATCTCGTAGTCTAGGCAGTCCAAGTCCAAGCCAGGTGCGGGCCGGACACCATGACACGCGAAATTCCCGGTCCCCTCTTCAAGACGAGTGTGTCAAGTAGTCACCTTTTGGGCTCGGGCTTGTGTCCCGTCTTCAGTTCTTCCCAGAAGAGTTTCAGAAAACGCGACAGGCCTTGGTTTGCCGTCTTCTGCTCATCAATATGGGTCCCGCCTTGATAATATTCGGGTGATTTGCCGTGCTGCAGTCGATAGACTGCTTGATGGACCCGCTGAACGCCATGGCGGAAAGAGGGGTTGCGAAGAAGCTGTTCACGCATCAGCAAGATCGGGACAGCTAGAGAGCGAGGACTGCGATATACCGCTTCCACTGCCTTTCGCTGCATCCACGTTAGCGACCGTACAGCACCGCAGCTCAGCGAGCCAGGCAGAAGAGCTGACGAACCTCAAGAGCGGCGAACCAACTCATCGTCTCCGGCTGTGCCTGAGGGGTGCCCCGTGTATGTGCAATGCCATTAAATCCGTGCTTGTCTACAAATGCACAGCAGCTGGGCTGGCAGTGGGCTGCACATCTACAGTACCATGACAATGTCTGGGTTGAGGTGGTGAAAGATTTTGCGGACGAGGCCCGGAAGTTTCGTTCCGGGCGGGCCAACCAACAACGGCCGCCGCTGCCTCACAGACCCACTCCCATGCCTTGGGTCACTGTGCGTCAAGTAGGTCGTGGTTTTCGCAATTGGACCGGCGTCCTCGACAGCATCATTGACATCGGACCATAATATGATCCTTTGACTAACAGGACCTTGGTTTATCAGTGCGCAGGACTGATCTTCTGGGTCCATCTTCACCTTTTATCCATCAGCAGCAACTCTCCCTCGACCCAATCATTACTAATTCGGAGATATCACTGTCACGAAGCGGGCCCAAAACAGGAAATCAGCAGGAGATGTTCTGTGCCTGACGGAGCAGACATTAGTTAGCAGAACTTGTGATAAGTTTCCTCACGTAGAAGTGCCTATTTTGTCGCCGCACCAAAACATCATCCTTGCACTTGATCAGCTATTCTTTATTCAAACCCGCTCACTCGCCTTTTACCCGGACCTGGCGATACATCACCAACCGGCAACAACGATACTATCACGCTTTTTCACTGACAAAGCCGACGGCGCCGCTGCTTCAGATCCTCCTTTTGACTGACAAGTCTCACTCGGGAAGCCTCGCCGCTCTGGAGCAGACCATCTTGCAGCAGCTTCATATCCATTCCTCGGGCAAGAGGCCCAGGCCCAAGCTCCCAGCTCTTGACATCCAGCCAAGCACTGCATTATCCTTACCCATCCGGTCGACAGACAGCAGCACGACAGATTCCGATGCCACCATTGCGGAGATAGCGCAGATTATGGCCCAGTCGCCCTTCCTATCGGGGCCTTCGCACAACTCGAACAAGCGATCGCGGTCGTGTGAGAGTCGCAATGAGGCGTCAAAGCCCGTTCCCTCCGGCAATGGCACTTTTATCCCGTCGACAGTGGATGGAAAGCTTAACTTTGGTGGTGTGAGGTTGCCTGCTTACCTGAGTAAATCTAGGGCTGGTAAGACGACGTTTTCCGCAATACCTCAGCCGTCATCAAGACGCCAGACGCTAACAATTGATAAGAGATTCAAGCATCGTTCGACGACCTGGAATTGAAGCAACGGTCTCGCTTGAGCGGTGCACTGTCCAACTCGAACTCGCCATTCAAGCTCGACCGCTCAACGACAGTCTTCAACCGCAACCGCTATGGCAATGTTCAACCATGGCAGAACTCAAGGATCAAGCTCGACTTTCCAATTCGAGGTTCGGACTATATCAATGCCTCGCCAATCAAGTTGGAATCTCGTGGGCTGAGAGGCAGCACATTCTCCCAAGGTGAAGATGGCAATGTGCCAAGCGAAGTGTCGAGGTATATTGCCACTCAAGGACCTAAAGCTGATCAGATTTCCCATTTTTGGCACATGGTCATGCAGCAGACGCCGAGTGAAGGCGGTGTGATCGTCATGCTCACTCAGCCCTACGAAGGCTTGAAAGAGAAGTGTGCTGTGTACTTTCCCCACGACAAAGATGTACCCACCATCACAATCGCTCCTGAGCCCAAGGCAAAGATGGGACGTACAGTCGCCCCGTCAGATGACGGTGAGCAAAAACTATTCCTGCATGTCTAAGGCCTCAAGTACGCCATACTAATTGTTTTACCCAGCATCTTCTGGATATGCAACGAGCGAGGACGACTCTCAGCACTCAGACCCCGACCCTGACTCCGAGCCGGGAGGATACACAGAAGCAGGCAGTGTTGAACTTATTTCGCTGATCCGCGACCAGAGCATTGGCTGCCAAGTGCGCCAACTGAAACTCTCATTCGGCGGCCAAAGCAAGACCATCCACCACTACTTCTACGCCAGTTGGGCCGACTTTGGGAAACCCGAAGCTGAAGATCGCATTGCGCTTCTGCAGCTAATGCGCGTGTCGAGGCAAATGGCCGACGACTCGGCCCGAATTGTGCACTGCTCCGCTGGCGTGGGCCGGACAGGCACATGGATTGCCCTTGACTTTCTCTTGCGGGAACTCGAGGAAGGACGACTTGTCGACACATTACTTACTCAGACATCGGCAGGCTCGTTTAGTGAGCGCGAAACAGGCAGGTCCAAAGCGGGCCTTGTCTCTAGAGGGCCTTTGTCATCATCGCCATCGCCATCACCATCACCATCGCCACCCGCAGCAGGACAAGCATCCACGTCAAGACCATCATCCACCACGCCGACATGGGGTAAATCTGGACCCCAAAAATCGACAACGCCCGAACCTAAGGTTAACGATGTCATACACGACACAGTTGACCAACTACGCACTCAGCGCATGATGATGGTCATGAATCTGGTCCAATACTCCTTTCTCTACGAGGCGCTGCGTGAGTTGTTCATCGAGAAATATGCAGAGAAGGAAAGCGGGGTCGTGGTCACCGGACCCTCTGCTGCTACTGCTGTTACTGCTGCTAGTAGTACTAGGATCCCTACTAGTACTACAACCACTGCTGCTACTGCTGCTACTGCCCTCACTGAGGGCGCCAATGACTTTGACGACAACAGCATGCAAGCGCCACTGGCAGAAAACAGCCAAGAACGTAGCCCCAAGATCCCGAGGACACGGAGCAGCAGGATCAGATTACCGCAATCCATCTATGACGGTACCAACGTTGGCACCGTGACGCGCGACGAGGACACCGTCAGCGAGGCAGACACAATTATCCAGGATACTACTGCTGTTTCTACGCCACGGGGCAGAAATGGTCGTGGTCAGCTTAACCATGAGTATGATGATGATGACGACAAAGATGACGACGATGACGTCAAGATGGCAGCATATTAACCTATCAAAGTGAACACTCGGAGTGGAAGGAGGGAGCAGAAGAAGGTAAAGAAGGACAAGGAAAGAGGATGCGGCTGGCTCCATAGATCCAGGAATAAAAAGCATGTGTAGTTGACTCTCTTATTACACAGACAGAGAGAGAGAGGGGGGGTTTAGAGGTAGAGAGAGGTAGAGGAAAGCATATAAAGAGCTGAGCGGTAAACAACAAATAAAACAGTCATTAATCCACCTGCTCAAGGAAGGCACAAACTGCAAAAAGTAGGCACGGCCACCTGTGCTGACCGCCCATCGCTGCAGAGAGAGTCTTCAGCCAACAAAAAAACAAGTATCTACCATTGTAGCCAACTAGCTAAACTTGAAGCTTTGCATAATGTGTAATGTGCCCAAGTCAAGTCAGGTCAAGTCAAGTCAGGTCACGTTAGGTCAGGTCAGGCTGTGAAGGAGCGAACAAAAGCGAACAGAATCACACCTTCCCCCCCAAATATTATTGAAATGGGGATCCTTGGCCAGCTTCATGGCCATCCATCCATCCACCCACCACACAAAAAAAAAACCCTCCCACGCATTTCTTCTTCTCATGGCCGAAGCTGGGTAAGTGAGATTATTCCCAGACGCCATCTGTTTCGTGCTTCCATCTGGGGTCAACAGCCTCCTCTCCATAACTGCCTCTCTTCGCTGCCTCAAAACGATGCTGATGCTGATGCCGATGCTGATGCCGATGCTGATGCCGATGCCGATGCCGATGCAGGTCAAGTTAATGAGGACACCCCTGTTTCTTGCATGGTCGCGGTTTCGGTATCAGGCTAGCGATTTAGCCGCCTTTGGCCTGGTGTTTTGGCCACGGCAAGCGTGTGAACACAAGCTCTAGTGTGTTGATCAATGCGTCGCATGTCGAACTTTTGTGTGTGTATGCGACTTAGCATGTGAGCTGAAATTCATGTGTTGTTATTGTTGTCATTGTTGTCATTGCCACTGCTGCTGCTGCTGCTGCTGCTGCTGCGCTGCTGCCGCTGCTGCAAAGACAATACCATTTGCTCTGCAACCAACATACAGGACTATGGCACAAATAATCGGCCTCGCCCACGTGCAGAGCCTCGATCGAAGCTTCGACCGGTGCCACGATAGTAGCTCGAGCCGCGCGATGGGCCGGTCGGAGTGAAGCCTGCTCGGCTTGGGCCCCGAGGGGTACCGTTGAAATGGTTATGTGGGTGATTACCCAGGGTGCCGGTGTTTGCCAAGGGCATGCTACCGCGCCCGAAGCTGCCGCGGTCGAACGAATCTGGATCGATCTCTTCGATTGGAATTTGAGGCTTGTTCGCCGAGTTCGGTGGAGCACTGAAGGATAGGCGGGGCGAGCGCGGATGGCCACCTTTACCGCGCATGCTCCCGTACGGGCCAGCTCTGCCGCCGCCTGTTGATCGAGCAGTGCCTCTGCCGCGAGGTTTAAAGACCACCTCTTCATCCTCGCTCTCGTCTTCGTAGCTGAATAACGTCTTGGGCTCTGTGTCGTCGTTGATTGAGGGAGTGCTGCGGTGCTTCTTCGAGGGATGGTGCAGTGCCGCTACCGGTGCCGCCGCCGCCGCCGCCGCTGCTGCTGCTGCTGCTGCTGCTGCCGCTGCCGCTTCTGCCGCCACCGCCGGTGCTTCTTCGCCTATGAGGCTACGCAGTTGGTGGATTGTCTTAGTAGGGATCTTGAAGTCGCGCGCGAGATGTTGGGTGTCGGCCGAATTGGTCAGAAAGAACACGTTGTTCTCGGCCCGCTTCTCGTGCATGTACCAGGCAACGGGGTTGAGCAGCGGCTTCAGGCCTGCTGGTACGGGGCTCTTGTCAACGGGTGTAACGGCAACGACGGCGGCCCTCACTAACGGGCTGGCTTTGGAGCTTTGTGGCTCAGAGACTGAGGGCGACACCGGCGGGGTCGAAGCGGGCGAGGCGGTGGCGGGCCGGCTTGCAAAGTTGAGCTTGTCCAAGAGCATCTGCGAGAGGGCATTGGTCGAGCCCGATGCCCTCTTTGCAGCCTTGTCGCTGTCGTGCTGCGGTTGCTGCGGCGGTTGCTGCTGCTGCTGCTGCGGCTGCTGCTTCTCCTCGGCCGCGTCCTTGGGGCCGCGCTCTTTCTTCGGAGCGCCCTCCTCGCTGCCGTAGTGCGCCTCAACTTGGGCCCAGGTCATGTACTGTTCGTCCGGTCCTTGCAGAGTGACGGCCTCGTCGGAGCCGGAGGTCATGCGGTCGAGAAACTTGACCGCCTTGCGCGCGTTCTGCCCGATTTGCGACGAGTCCTTTTTCAATAGGTGCAGTCGCTCGAGGGCTGCATCATCAGCCGCCGTGTTCGCGCTTGCACGGAGCCAGATCACTTACTGTACAGGGGTATCACCAGACTGACTGTGCCACTGCTCACCCAGGCCTCGATTTCGGCAATGTTGGTGGTGAGGGCTGTGTCATCCACAATGCAGTGAACAGCCATGGCGTGTATACACCACGTGAGTGAGTGACTGAGTGAGTGAGGGTGTGTGGGCGTTGCGAATGAATCTGGGTAGATATGGAAACAGGCTGTAGGAAAGGCTATGTCGTCATTGATACAGCGATGAGTGTTGCAGAGGGCAGTGGCACGCCACGTCTGTGCAGGGGGTTGAGTGTCAGTTGCCAGACATAGGCAGATAGGAGGAGCAGACCGAGAAGGGGACAAGCAGAGAACACAACAGGGGGACAACAGTAGCAAGGCAGCAATCCTGGTGTTCCGCAGACTAGGGCGTGCATACCGGATATGAGTGACACGGATCCCGCAATACAGTGACGGGTGCACATTGTGGTAATGGGTTATATGGGAGATATATGGGCTATGGCGAGGACCTGACAATAAACGACGGTTGCCGCGGGAGAGGCATCAAAAGGGAATCTGGTACACGGCAAGAGAAATGTAGGAGGTAAGAGGCAGGAAGTAGGAGGTAAGAGGCAAGGCCGTTGTTCAATTACTACGAGAAGACAGACCAACCGACAACGAGGCGAGACAGCACTGGCACACACACGGCGGGGCTGGCGCACAAAAAGGAAAAGACCTCCAAAAGACCTCCAAATGCGGTGAGGGTGGAACGTGAGTAGAGGGCCCACTCAGTCGGGGTTACAACACAAGGGCGCCAATGACAAGGCTGCCACAAAGACCAACAATACAGTGCTGTGCGCATGTAGTAACTACCAGTAGATAGGTTGTCAACTGACTAGCTGTATTCTTTTGCATCACTCCATCACTTGTCATATCGTGGCTGCCGAACTGACAGACTTCATGCTGCCCTGACCCATCACTACGTTGGCGTCTTGGTCCTAATCAGGCCAGATCCTGGCGAGACTCGTGACGCCCATTCGCTGCTTCACATCAGTGCCTGTCAAGCTACACGGCAGAGGCGGAGCGGAGAAGGGAAGAAATGGAATACGTACGTCCAGCTGCCGTCGTAGAGCCGGCGGTCGTTGGCATTGCCAAAGTCAGCCTCGGCCAATGCGGCTTCGATCACAGCGGCCGTGACGCCGGTTCCACAGCTCGCAATGATCGGGTTGCTGGCGTCCAGGCCTTTGCTCTCAAACACAGCGCGCAGCTCCTCCTTCGGCAGCAGCTGCTTGGTCTCGTGATGCAGAAGCTGCTGGAAGGGGATGTTGATGGAGCCGGGCATATGGCCCGACTTCAGACCCGGCCTTGGCTCGCGCTCAACGCCAGCCCAGCGGCCCGGCGATCGCGCGTCAACAATCTGGATCTCTTCGGCGCCCTCCTTGCCATAGTCGTAGCCGATCGTCTTCATCTCGGCAAACTTGACCACCATGTCGGTGTTGTAGCTGGGGATCGGATACTTGGTCGCGCCCGGCGTCGACGGCGGGCCTGTGTCGACCGGGTAGCCTTCCTTCACCCATACGCGGAAGTTGTTCAGCAGATGCACTCGCGGATGGCCGTACACGCGGAATGTCCAGGCCACGCGCGGCGCCGAGAACAGACCCAGCTCCTCGGTGTCGTAGACGACCAGCTCGTCGTGTTGGCGGATTCCCATGTTGGACATGGCCTCGGCGAACAGCTCGCAAGTCGGCAGCATGTGCGGATACGGCGACTCGCCATCCTTGACGCCGTCGATGTCGAAGAAGCGCGCGGTGGGGATTCGCTTTCTCTTGAACGACTCGAAGCCGTCACGGCCCTCCGGGTCATTCGGCATGAACCACGCCGCGCATACGGGCACCACACGCGGCTCAGTGGAGATCTTCGAGGGAGAATTCGACTTGAGGGCCGCATCCAGCTCGGCCGGGGTCACCACATAGCGGGAGAAGGAGTACCATCTCCTCGTCGCAAACAGACGCTGCCGCAGCGCCGGCGGCGACGGCGAGACCCACAACTTGGGGCCCGCGAGAGCTGCCCGGCGGAGGCCTGCGACTGCCATTATTGGCGAGTCTTCGCAGCTACCGACCGACCATAATAATCCAGGACGATATGCGGCACAGAATCAGGCAACGCCAGAGCTTCAAATAGTCGCAGTCCTGGGCAGTGAGTGGTGGCAGCAGCAGCAGCAGCAATATCGGATCCGCAATCTGAGCAAGCTCTGGTCCCCATGCAGTTCAGCCCCTTCCGACAGACGGATTATATATCTAATTATTACTGGGTAGTTAGTACTGTAAGTTATTAGCTGGCGGCCGGTAGGGGGACGCCAGCGGGGGGTGCCGCCGAAGCTCCCCGCCTTGGCGTTGGTCTGTTGCTTCACCATCTTCATCCGACACGTATGCTCATCTAAATACCGGTAAGTAGCAATTATTAGTAGACTGCTAGCAGCATATAGCTACACGTCCTGGCCCACTGAGGAGCTCCAGCCACGTCCCCCCGCTTTCCGGGTTCCACTGCAGCATGCATCTCACTAATTCCAAAACCTGCATGCTTGTTCGTAGCGGTACTATATCTGTTGGACAGCTTGTTGTCGCTCGATCGCTGGCACTGAGTCAGTGCTTATTATACAGCATATCACAGGTCTGTGACGAATTAGCTGTTTGCTTCACATTGCCCAGAATCATCGCTATCATTGCACCAACGCTCCATATGGCCATACTGTAGCTCCGTTTCCTGAACACAATTACGGTATCAGCCATCGAATTCATCATCTTTCCTTTTCTATAGTCCCCGGCTCCAATAGATGTCACAAACCCAGCCAGGAGTGGACCACAGCACTCAATTTATAGAGGAGAACTGTGGGAAGTACAGTATTGATGTGTGCAAAGAGTCAGACTACTTGAAACGCAGAGATGTTAACCAACTCTATATGTTTTTAAAGTTAGGTGGCGTTTCAGAAGTTACATACAGTAACTTACCATACCACAATAATAAGTCAGTGTGTTTTATGTGCCTCGCGTCTACAAGACCACCCTAAGCACCTTCTAGTCCATTGTTATTTTCTCCAACCACCATGAAGGTCACCATCAAGAAATGGCATGCGGTCGCAACATGGCGTTGGGACGTGCCGGAGGAGGAAGTCTGCGGAATCTGCCGTGTCCAATTTGACGGGACCTGCCCGACGTGCAAATTCCCCGGTGATGAATGCACCTTGCTCATCGGACAGTGTGGGCATGCTTTCCACATGGTACGTCTCTTCTTGTTCTTGTTCTTGTTCTTGTTTTTGTTCTTGTTCTTCTTTTTCTATTCCCAGGAAAAGAATTGCATAGTGACCTGCCTGGCTGATTGAAGGGGCAGCACTGTCTTTTGACCTGGATCCAACAGGACTCGTCCAAGGGTCTATGTCCGATGTGTCGACAGAGTATGGCGGCCTTTCTTCTTCTTCTGACTGACTAGCACGTAACATGAAGGGGCTAACAGCATGGCAGAATTCGAATGGAAACTGGGCCAGCAGCCAAGTATACAACAACCACAGCAGCAGCGCGAACAAGACGTTCCGACAACAGGAACTTGAACTTGAGACCGACGTGTTTTGTTCAACGAGTGAACCCGATCAACGATACTCACGACAGCATTTGCATACTTGGTACTACAGATATACCAGGCCAGGCACAGCATCAATAAACCAACGATATCACACAATCGCACGCACGCGTTCATTACTCATTCATTCGTGATCTCATCACGTTCTATATCAAGCCAAATCAGCCTTCATCCTCGCCACCGTGCTCTTGACCTCGACCTGTCAGCATGACGTGGCGAATATCGTCAAGCCGTTTCTGAAACCGCTCGATCAGGTCCTCCACACTCTCCTGCTCCCGCTCGCCCGCTCTGGCCTGCGGTGCATCAGTCGGCGTATGACCTCGTCCCTCAATTCGTAACATCAGGCCTTCATCGCCATCCTGCTCTCCTATCGTGGGCGCACTGGTGATGTTGGTCTTGAGCACTTGCCACTCTGAACTGAGACTCTGCGCATGCACGACCTCGTACGCAGTTGTTGTTGTTGTCGCCGTCGTCGTCGTCGCCGTCGCCGTCGCCGTCGCCGTCGCAACTCCAGTAGAAGCGGGTGCAGCGAGTGCAGTCGTGGCTCTCGTCACTTCGGCGTCCAGACTGGGCCTGTGCACAGACACAGGCTGCACGTCCAGTACGACATAATGCTCTCTCACACCAGCAGTCGGGCGCGGAAGATACCTGCTCTCGCCTGCAATACCGACCGCCACGCCATCGTCATCGTCATTGCCATCGCCATCGCCATCGCCATCGTCATCGCCATCGTCATCGTGCTGCCCAAGACTGCGGCACGCGGCCTCGGTGATGATGTCTGGCTCGTCGTCGGCAAAGATGTAGTGCACCGTGGGGTGGAAATGCTCGCGCGTAGCCGTGTCCTCAACCAGGGCAAAGAAGGGCTGGAAGCTGATGAACGCCGGTGCAGGTGCAGATGCTGATCCCGATGCAAATGCCGCCAAACCACCAAAGTCCCCTACTGGCCCTTCTGGCTCCGCTTCCGCCTCGGTCGGAATGGCTGGGTCGTCATCGTGGCTAGCGACGGTCGCGGTCGTGGTGGTGGCGGGGGTGTGCGGAATAGGTTCTTCAAAGTGCGGCGAAGGCAGAAGTCCCTTCAGTGGCTGCGGCTGCTGCGGCTGCTGCTGCTGTTGATGCTGTTGATGCTGTTGCTGCTGTTGCTGCTGCCCGACTACGGCGCTGGCCTGTCGGAGAAACGGCTTGGGCGGCGGCAGTGGTGGTGGCGGCGACGACGAAAATGACAAGTGTGGGGGTCCTTGGCGTGGCAACGATGACATCGGATGATGGTGATGGCCAGTCAATGAGCCTTTACATTTTGACGGTTTGTTTGGCGCGTCCGGAGGACGAAGTGGACTATCTATCTAAAAACATCGCCAGGCAACGGCCCAGGGCAACAAAACACAGGTCACGTGATAGGCCACCGTCTCTGAGTGATGGTTTCGACAGGCTCCTGCTAGCAGGGAGAGAACGGGGCAGCCGGCAATCGATGACTGCAACTGCGTATGATTCTCTATATATCTCTATATCTATCTGCGTGAGTCACCGGGATGGATGACACAGAGGACTCGGTGGACCCACTTCTCACGTGGCACGTGACAAATGACAAGGTGGGGCCCATTCCCATGTACGCGTTGTCGGTCCAGGCAGGTACCGTTAATCGACTCTTAACATTACTTACTAACTACTAGGACTCCCAAGTACACTCCTGACCTATCCTATCCTTCTATTCCTTGGGCGAGTTTCTGAGTCTTCGCCCTCCACCCAGTGGCATAGCCTGGGCCAGATTCTCAGCGGCCTGCGCTAGCACTGATGCTCGAGTCACCGTGGCTCTTGATCCCTTGCCTTCTCCCACTCCTGGCGCTGTAGCATGCCTCTTAAGCGGTGGCTGACCGCCAAGACCGGCGCTCTTGGAAAACGGGTGCGTTGGGCCCTGACTCTCATCAAGTCTTCCGGCCGCCGCACTGGCCGGCCGTGGGATTACATTGACATCAATCTCCTTCAGCCCCTTGAGCGGCTCGACCACGCTCTCGGCTGCCGCCGGCTTCAGCGGCATGTTCACCGTCGTCCTCAGCGTCTTCTCATCGTTGAACACCTTTGTTTTTGACGGACTCGACGCCTTGGAAGGCGAGCCTTTGCGCGGCGATCCTTGCTTCTTAGGCGAGCGGCCGGGCGTGCGAGCTTTTGATGGCGATTTTGCTTCGATCGTTGGGTCTGGCACGCCTCGTCTTCGGGCGATGATCGATTGGTGTTTGGCTGTTTCGGGGAGATTCATTGGGTAGGTCCAGTCACGTTTCTCCGGCGTCTCTCCCGTGGGGATGTAGTCTTGTAGGCCTGTCTTATACATGCCCTCTCTGAGCGATGCCAGCGGTTCAGAAACGGTATTTACTAGGCCTGTCGCAACTGCTCCCATCTCATCCGTTGTGGCTTGAGTATCCTCATTGACTTTCTCAAGCTCGCTGTGTCGCGCATCGAGTGAGTCAGAGATGCTGGCGTGCAACTGAGCGACCTGGACAGACAACTGCAGCAATCCGCTTTTGTGGTCTTCCCGCATTTGATCGTTTTGAGCCCGTGCCCGTGTGACAAATTCATCAAGTGCTGACATCTGTGTCGCCATCCGGCCAAGCTGTGCATCAACAATCTTCACGGTCTCTTTGTGCACAGCTTCGGTCGATGACTGAATAGCCGTGTTCTTTGTGTTGATAGCCTGAACATTGTTAGCAGATTTCCAACCCCTTGCTTCCTCTCGACTTACTGTCCAGTCACGCTTCATACGACCCTTCAGATCCTCTTTCGACTGGGCCACCCTGTCTATTAGGCCTTGGTCTTTCTCTGCCCAGATGTCCATGCCAGACGTATATGCTTCATCGGCTTGCTCAAATGTGTCTGTCGACTCGTCAAGATGTGCTTGTATTTGCACCACCTTGGTGCTGATGCGTTCCTCTTGTCTGGAGGCTGAAGCATCAATCAAGGCAAAAATTTGTTCCTTGAGCTGCTGTCGCTCCTGCTGAGACAGTCGCCTCTCTTCTTCTAAACATTCTTGCAGCTGGCGTGAAGCACCCCGTGTTGCATCAATCTTTTTCCGTTGAGCCAGCTGCAACTGCCTCCGTAGACGATCATTCTCCTTCCTTTGAGAGGTGAGCTGCTTAGTCATGTCTTCAAACAAGGATTTGATCTCCTTGCCAAGTGAGCTGTATGACGAGTGAAGTTGTTCGTGAAAGCGATCAAGTTCTGTGATCACTTCGCCTGAGATCTTGGCCGCTGCTTCGTTGAGTCCCTTGAGGCCGTCGCCAACGCGATCCTTGACCTCCTCCCTGAGAAGCTTGATCTCTCCAAAAACATCGTTCATGGCAGCGTGTGCAGAATTTGACCGAGTTTCGATGGCGGTCTGAGACGTCTCAAGTTCGGATACCTTGCTCATAAGCATTTGCCTGCAGCTATTCAGCTTTACAGTCTCTTCCGACACATACTCTTCCAGCCGCTGGGAAGATGTGGTGAGTAAAGCAGCATGAGTCTGCTGAAAAGATGAAACTTGTTGTTCGACGTCCGCGCATGTCTGGCCGATACGCTCGGCTGAAGTCTGCCATGCTTGTTGATTCTGGTGATGGAGATTTGATCGCCTTCTTAATTTTTCCTGTGCAGCGGTCAAGTCTCTGACTGATGTGGCGATGGTGTGGATTAGCTCATTGCCCATGCTTCTCAGCGCTCCCTCCGTCTCTTCATGGGCCTGTCGTAAAGCTCTCTCGTCTTCCAGGAGCTCCTCGGTGTCCTTTAGCACACTCTCGGTCTTAAAAAGAACGTCGCTGGTGCTCGCTAGCGTTGCCCGAGTCGACTCGCTGTCTCTTTTCAGCGTGGTCAGACTGTTGGTTAGGTTGAATAGCTCCTGTACTTTGTTGCGCAAGCTGACTTCCATGGTCTCGATCCGAGCTCTTTGCTCTTCGGTAAGAATTCTCCTGGACTCGCTCTCGACCGTGATCTCTTCATACTGCTCATTGGACAGATACACGCCGTTTCGTTGACGCGTGGCAATCAACTCAGACTTGAGCTTCTCAATCTCGGCGGTGAACTCTCTCAACAACGTCTTTTTCGAGATCATCGAGTTGACCTGCGGTTTGTTTCGGATGTTCTTCGCCCTGAAGGCGTAGTCCAGAGTCGAGATTGTCTCCTCCAAGTTACTTCTGGCCGGCGAGACGGTGGCAATGATGCATGTTTTGGTGCGTCCGCCTAGCGAGTCTTGGAGGAGTCTGGTCAGCTTCGACTCGCGGTAGGGAATATGTGAGCCTTTGTCAACGAGTGCGTTGATCACGCGTCCGAGAGTAAGCAAGCTCTTGTTGATCAGACCGGCTTCCGCAGCTCGCTTGTTCTCCGCGCCACTGCGTTGGATGTTTTCACTTCCTGCAAGATCAACCAAATTGAGCTTTCCCGCACAGATGAAATCCTCGTCCCCGTTTGGTTTCTTGACATAGGTCGTGATGGTGAAGACGGTGTGGCTGCGAGAACTCAGGTCGTTGCATTTCGTAGCCGCCACCTGGCGCCGGTGGCTGCCTCTCTGGAGCAACTTGATTCCTGCAGCGGCACTGTTGATATGCGACTCCTCCATGCCCTGGACAAGTGTGGCCGCGTGGCTTTTGCGACTGGCGTCGTCGAAGATCTTCAGCTTGACCCCGTCGTCCGCGGCCAGTAAATCCCGCAGTTCTTCGTTATAGAGCTCGATAAAGGAGCACTTAACGGCGCATTCAACACCGTCGGCTTCCAGCCTCTGAAAGAGCGAATACAACGTCCGAGGAACAATGCCAGCCTCGTCTGACAGCAGTCCAAGGCTGTCGGTCATATCTCCCGACATCGTATACGTCTTGCCTGTTCCTGTCTGGCCGTATGCAAAGATGGTACAGTTGAAACCTGAGAGCATCTCGTTGAGAATTGGGGCAACGACATCGTCAAAGACAATGGCCTGGTCGGCAGCAGGCGAAAAGACCCGGTCGAAGTGATACGTCTTGTTGCTGATCGCATTGGGGCCCATCGAAAGCTCGACGTTCTTGCCCTTGACGCCATTCGTGGACACGACGACGCCACTGTTTTCTTTGACTTCTCGCGCGCTTCGGCCGCGGCATCGCACCACAACACGGATATTGGTCTCTTCGCTCTCGTCTTGGTCAAACTCGCGCTCTTTCCTCTTGGCACCCGATGTCAGCGTGTCTGCTGGGGATGGCGCTCGCCCTGTCGCCGCTGGCGGTCGAGGCGGTGGGCGCATTGAGTTGCGCATTGGTGCGGGCGCTGCTCGCTGAGAGACGCCCATGGCGGCAGTGCACTGCAAAAGGCAGGAATGCGCCAGGTGCAAAGAGTCTCTTGTGGGTTATGCCATCGGCCTAGACTGGGTGTACCTGCACAAGGTTTGCAAGGACCAGCATGCGTACTTACAGTTGGGCTATTATTGGGGGCCATACACGTCGTTGAAGCGAAATGCCAAGACAAACAAAGTACCTAATGCAGTTAGCCCCTGCAGGCGCCCTAATGATTGGCTACAGCATATCTGCAACGTGACTCGCCAAAGACCTGTGACCACTTAGGTAAGTTGCTCGTTCACTCTCAAACACAACACATTCTGCTTTTTCAAGTCAATGTCTAGGTCCTCTCTTTACATTGGGATATCATGTCAGCAACACCGCAGCCGCTCGTGATACAGCCCGGAAGATCATTGGGGTGGATAAGTATGCGATCCACCCGCCCGGTCGCGTGGACCGGAACACACGATTCTGACGCCTTCTAGCCCTCGGCTCGTCTCTGCACAGTGTCATCTCCCGGCTCAAAGCTCAGCCAGATTTGTATCCAAGATTCGATCTGGCCTACTCATCAACTCGACCGCTGCATGAAGCAGTCATTGCAACCGTCCCTTCAAACGGACTACGCCTCCGATTCGATGGACCAGACCAACGACTCCGTCTGATTGAGGTGTATGATTTTTCCAAAGCATCCATGACTTACCACAATATTGAAGTGGTAAGAAAACCGAGAACGTCGGATGACCCTGCAGCGCCGGAGCCTCCCGTGCTGGGTCCTTCTTTCCGACACGTCTACCGGCGCTTAGTTGGTCCAGCGTACGAGGGCGAATACATTGCTCCGAGCCCGGGTCATTCGACGGGAACATATGTACTCTCCTATCCGGGACTAGCCTTCTCGTTCCCAATCCAACACAAGTCTTGGTCTGCAAAGGCCGACTTTGTTCGGATGCTGGACTCCGCTGCCGCCGGCCCGGCCAAATCGCTGGCCATCTTCTCAGGTCCGTCGTGGCCAGAAGCCAGACCAAGCTTGTTCACTGCCACGCCTCCGTATCCACGATCAACGGCATTGATAGGGAGGTTGGCCGAAAACACTCCGGACGAGGTAGACGAGGTGAGGCTTTATAGTGCCGGAAAGGTGGAATTTGTGCGTCGTTCGTCTCCACCAGTAATGCTTCAGCTCGGCGAAAGCACGTCACAGGATCTTGTTGCTGAATTCGGTCCCCCAGATGCCGTCTACCGCAAACACGACAACAGACTCTCCATTCATGCTGCTGCGTCATCGTCTGGGAGACGACCACCCAGCGTGTCGCCAGGATTAGATCCCCATGCTGCTGTCGAGACTGATCAAAGGTCTAACCAGAGCTACACAGACTCCTCTGATGCTGAGATGAGCATTGTGCGAACCCAGAACGAGGCCCAGACGGCATGCTTCTACAACTACTTTCATCACGGATTCGATGCACTGGTCTCGCACCCCGAGCCCCGTTCTCCGGCCTTCCCCGGCCAAGAGCTGGCAGCATCCTCCGACAATCAGAGTTCGCAGCCTGTGGTCACGAAGATCCTTCTCCATGGCAATGTCCCAGGCTCGTATGTATTCAACAGACATCGACGCAGCCGGTGGAAAATAATACACACCTCCAATCCCAATTCTGATCAGCTCAACTCGGAAACCTTGTTTTCAGATCTGAGGCTTCGACTAGGCGGCCTCTGGCAGGAGTTGTATGAGAATGAAGAAGAGCAGAAGAAGATGCAGCGAGCCATGGTTCTGAATCGTGGCTGGGATGAGTCTCCTGACAGCTCTATCGAACTGCTCGGAGGCTTCGAAGACGGGTATGAGCCGGCCATACAAAATGCGCGGACGTCCAGCGAGAGTGCGACCGAGCTGAACAACACTGATCTCTACGGCTTCCCAGGCATGCTGTTCGAAATCTTGAAGAATGATGCAATCAGTTGTTTGACAGTTTACTGAACAAACTTGCATCACGGGACATAGACAACTGTTTTAGGACTAGTAGCCGATGATAATGACTCAAGTGAATAGAGTTATAAGCTCTCACTGACTCGTGCACAATCCCTAATAACTCTCTTCAATACTTCTCATCAGTCACCTTGAGCTCACACAACGCGTTATCCCTTCCATCCACCCGCCGTCGGCCCGGTCATTGATCCCCGAGTGACATGACCCAGACAGCCAAAGATGCGGCTAAGTTTCTAAAGAGCACCCTTCGGCTTCCCGCTTCGAGCTTCCCGCCGCGGCCTGTACCCGCCGATCTTGCCAAATACCTGCCGCGATGCAGTGACGACGTCTATGCCTGGCAGCGCCAACACCGACCTCTGGAGAGCACCTTCCGGCTTCATGATGGCCCGCCCTACGCCAATGGAGAGCTGCACGTTGGGCACGCCCTGAACAAGATCCTCAAGGACACCATATGCCGCACCAAACTTGGCCAAGGCCGGCGAGTGGACTACGTGCCTGGCTGGGACTGCCATGGCCTGCCAATTGAACTGAAGGTGCTGGAGAAGCATGGGTGGAAACGGGGACACGATGTTGAGCCAACTGCCATCCGCAAAGCTGCACGCTCATTTGCCCAGAAGACAGTTGACAAGCAGATGGCCGGCTTCCGCTCGTGGGGGGTGATGGGGGACTGGCAGAACCACTGGAAGACGATGGACAAGGACTTTGAGATCCGCCAGCTGCACTTGTTCCAGTCAATGGTGAAGAATAGCCTGATCTATCGGAAGAACAAGCCGGTGTACTGGTCTCCTTCATCTGCCACCGCTCTAGCTGAGGCCGAACTTGAGTATGACGAGAACCACTCGTCTCATTCGGCGTATGTCAAGTTCCCCTTGAGTAATTTCGGCACGTACTCAGAGCCTGTCTACGCTCTGATCTGGACAACAACACCCTGGACTCTCCCGGCCAATCAAGCAATTGCCATCAATCGAGCGCTCCAGTATGCGTTGGTAAGGTCAGCAAATCATGGTCTCTTGATTGTCGCGAGCTCAAGACTAGACACTCTCAATGTTGTCTTGGGTGACAGACTTGAAGTCATTGTTCAAAACATCGATGTGTCGGCCCTGCTTGAGGCAACGTATGATGGCTTACCTCATTTTGGAGAGCAAGCACTGCACCGGCCCATCGTAGACGCTGACTTTGTGTCCGCCCACAATGGGACTGGTCTTGTCCATTGCGCTCCCGGCCATGGCATGGAGGACTATGTGGCTTTACAACCTCTGATTCAGTCGGGCCGGATCAGCATACGCGCTCCTGTGGATGCACTCGGCTGTTTTGATAATGAAGCTTCACTATCAGAACCAGAGCTACTCAAAGGAAAGCACGTCTTCGGCGATGGCAACCAAGCAGTGTTGGCTCTTATCGCCAACCAAGGCCGCCTAGCTCATTCTCATACTTATACTCACAAATATCCTATCGATTGGAGAACGAAGGAACCGCTCATGATCAGAGCGACTGCTCAGTGGTTTGCAGATCTGTCGAGCATTCGGCCGGATGCTGTGGACGCGATTGAAAATGTCAAATTCGTGCCAGAGAGTGGCAAGGCGCGCTTGCGCAGTTTTGTAGAGGGAAGAACTGAATGGTGCATATCTAGACAGCGGGCCTGGGGCGTCCCGATTCCTGCTCTCTACCACGTGGACACGGGAGAAGCAGTTCTCACCGAGGCTAGCGTGCAGCACATCATCCGTGTTATTGAAGAGCGTGGAATCGACGCTTGGTGGTCAGATGCACCGGATGACTCTGTCTGGATACCTTCAAATCTCAACAGCACAGAATATAGACGAGGCACAGATACCATGGATGTGTGGTTTGACAGCGGAACAAGTTGGACAGGTATGCTGGCAGCGGATGTTGAATCCGTTGGGAAGCCATTGGCCGATATCTATATCGAAGGCACTGATCAGCACCGTGGATGGTTTCAGTCGAGCCTCCTTACCCATGTCGCTTACCAGCCGTCCTCGGCCTTCTCTCAAAAAAGCCAGGCACCATTTGCGTCCCTGCTCACTCATGGTTTCACGCTTGATGCCAACGGGAAGAAGATGTCCAAGTCAATCGGAAATGTCATCAGTCCCGACGAGATCATCAAAGGCCTCTCTGCGACCAAGGAAGGCTCGCAATCCGACAAAAGCAAAAAGTTCCAGAAGCATTCTTTGGGACCCGATGCGCTGAGACTGTGGGTAGCCAGCGGTGATTGGACGACGGATGTAGTCATTGGCGAAACTGTGGTCAAAACAGTGCACGCCGCTCTCGACAAATACCGGATCACCTTCAAGATGCTCCTCGGCATGTTGAAAGACTTTGATACCTCAATCGCAGTCCCGTACAACGATTTAAGTCCGCTGGACCGGATTGCTCTGCATCAACTCGCACAAGCATCCAATGCCATCCAGCAAGCTTATGCCGCATTCGAGTTTCACAAGGTTGTTACCATCATCAACCGCTATGTGGTCGCAGACCTCTCTGGTTTCTACTTTGAGGCCATAAAAGATATATCATACTGCGACTCACCTTCAGATCCACGCCGCATCAGCTTGTGTACTACGCTTCACCACATCCTTTCGCATTTGCAGTGCATGCTGGCCCCTATCACCCCCCTTTTAGTGCAGGAGGTCTGGGAGCACAGTGATGAGCAAAGCCGTGGCCTTGAGCCAAGCAAGCGGGTCTTCCCCAAGACACCATCTGAATGGACTAGTGCAGAATACCAACAGCTATTGCCCAACATCATGGCAGTCAATTCGAGAGTGAAGCAGGCACAGGAGGAGGCTCGTGCGGAGAAGCTGCTGGGCCAGTCACTGGCTTCGGATGTATTCATCTACGCCAGCCATAGCATGGGCTTGTCAAAGTTGCCAACCGACACCTGGAAAGAAATATTCGTGGTTTCCGACTGTGCCATTCAGGAAGGCCACGACCTTGCAGAGCGCGACGACGACTTGATCAAGCATTTCGGTCTACAAGATCGTAGCTGGCATCGCATCGCTGAGATTCGAGAGCCCGACCGTCCTTTACTTGCGAGGGTCGTGGTTACAAGTCCGGCCAAGAACAAGTGCGTCCGCTGCTGGAGATACGTCGCCGAGCCTGCACCTGAAACCGAGCTGGCTCTCTGTGGAAGATGTACAAGTGTTGTGGAGGAGTTCAAAGCATGATGCGAACCTTGCCTCCGTCAAATAGCCTTGTACTTGTATTACTACCTGTTACTGTGTTCCTCACTCAATGACTTGGCCGCACCCTCGGACCATTCCACAGAATGAGTAGAGAAATCTTCGTCAGCCAGCGCTTACCTAAGATAAACTGAATTTGGGAAAGTCGTCACAGTCATGAGATCGACATCAAAGTTTGAACTTATGCACGGCACAGCCTCGAGGCCAGGCGGAGAGACTCTATGGTGGGGTACACCGTTTTCTGCGAACATCCCTTGCTGCCTGTCGTGATCAGACGCTGTTAGTTGCTCATCGGACGTCTTTGCCTTTCAGTTCTGTTACGTCATAACCCTTTCGCATGACGGTACACTTATGCCGCACGTCGCTCATACCACTCGGTCGAACCCTTCCACACGCAAGCGACTCAGGGTCAAAGTCACCACTGCCTCGCAACTGCCTCTCGTGTAAGCCTCCGGGGACTGACTAGCTGCTGCCCACGCGATACCTGCAGGATCAACGCGTGAGAGACAGTGGGGCAGTCATTGGCGGGGACGGTCTACGACATTTCCACGCAAAAAAGGGGTATACTTGGTACTGACGTATTAACTAATGAATGACATGTCCCAACGGATGCAAACACCGCATTCCACCATGTCATGCATCATTCTCATTCACGGCTCCCGGCTCTCGGAAAGGTGGGACCTTATAACTTACCTCATCTTTTTTTCCTTTATTAACCCTGCTGCCTGCTGCTGTTCCGCTCCTTGGTCTCATCCTTTTATCTCTTGACCACACTGGCATCTATTTGTCTATTTGGCCCATCATGCTTGTCCACCAGGATATGATCAAGACCGCCACCGCCACGGGTGTGCCGCCTGTCCGCCCAACCGTTGTCCCAGATGTGCCTGTCTACGTCGAAATTGGGGACTACGGCAGTAGGACTCTATGGTGAGCTTAGCACACCCCGCCATGGCGCTGATCGGCAAGAACTTCTTACACAACCTTTAGGGTCGTCGTCGTCATCCTGGCTATCTCTTCTCTCGCCTTTTATTACCTCGCTTGGCGAGTCCCAGTTGTGAGTTTTTTTGGTCATGTCTATTTTCCAGATAAGAGTCATACGGACTAACCAGACCAGCAAAAACGCCTATTGCACACTCTTACAGCCGTCCTCACAACTATCGCCTTCCTCTCTTACTTCGCCATTGCCACTGGCGACGGTACTGGCTTCCACAAGAGCGTGCACGTCGAGAAGCACAAGCACGTCCCCAACACGGAGAGAGTCGTCTACCGCCAAGTATTCTGGGCTCGCTACATCGACTGGAGCCTGACGACGCCACTGATTGTGCTAGATCTTGCTCTCATCGCCGGTCTCAACGGCGCCAATATCCTTGTCGCCGTAGTCGCAGATCTCATCTTTGTTCTCTCTGGCCTCTTTTACGCCTACGCTGACCACAGGGGCCAGAAGTGGGGCTGGTACGTCTGGTCGGCGCTTGCCTTCCTGGTCGTTGTCTACCAGCTTGCCTTCAATGGCCGTGCCGCCGTCGCTGGCAAGGACGGCAAGATCAAAGCTTTCTACGGCGTCATTACGAGCTACACCCTCATTGTCTGGGTGATCTATCCCATGTATGAACGTCTTTGAGCCTTGCTGTCTGGAGTCTTGCACTGACAAATCAAAACAACAGCCTCTGGGGTATCATCGGTGGCACCCACCGCATCAGCATTAACAACGAGGTCATCGTCTACGCCGTCCTCGACGTCCTCGCCAAGCCCGTCTTTGGCTTCTGGCTCCTTCTGACCAACGACAAGCTATCCACCCCGTGAGTTTCCTTCACAGCATTCCCCCCACTCTCATCTGTGAGAACGAAACTAAGTACTGGTTTCCTATTGCTTTGGGTAGAATCCCCGCCCTCAACGGCTTCTGGGCCCATGGCTTCGGCAGCCAGGGCACTATCCGGGTTGGCGATGACGACGAGGCGTAAGAGGCCAGAACATACTCGATATGAGATCAGGTCGACGGCGATGACATTTCGGTTTGAGAGTCTTTATCTCATTCCCCCATTTACGGACCGATCGGCCGATCGACAATCAACCGATCGACCGACTGAGTCGACTGGGTCGACTGACATCATTTTGATCGCAACCCCTTTTTCTGCAAAACTGTATCGAATGGAGTAGTGGGGAGGTTACCTTTTGAGGTTTCAGCCATTAGCTTCGATTTTCATCGTAAATAGCAACAACGCATGGAAGGCAAAAACAAAAAGCAATTCTCTAATCCACAAGGTGTTTCACAAAATATAACCTAGTACCGTAGTCAAATGTTTAATGTTGGAAATACATGGAAACATGCATGAAACAAACTCACAGGGGAGGGAATGGATAATAGTTAAGGCCAAGGGAAAGAGAGAGAATGAAAATGGTAATCATAATGACCTTTTGCTTTACTCTTTTTTGTCTATAACTTAACAAGTATATAGATAGATGACAGTATGTATAAATGCTTATCTTCTTCGGTCGTGCTGCTTCTTTATCAGCCACAGTATCCCAAAAATTTCCTCCCTCCCATTTTTATGTATCATATATGCGCCCTCTATAGCAGTATCCTGGCTAGCTCCTTACATCTTCAACCCCCTGACAAGCAACCAGAGGACGACAGGAACAACAACATTGTCATTAGCAGCGGTGAGGACACTCTCCAACAGACTGGCACCACAGCCAGCAATCAAAGATTTAGTCAGAATGCGTAATAGACGGATAGCGAGGTTGATGTTGCTGTCGGCGTTGTTGTCCTTCTGGAATTCATCGGCATCAGCATCAGTGACAGCAGCCCAATGACCTAGTCGTAGCCACAGATAACTGGCCATCAAGCCAACGGTGACGGCGACAGCAAAGGCGAGGCTGCCCTCGAGGCTCTTGCCACCGCCCCAGAACCACTTGGTGCGGCCGAAGCGGCGGCCGATGAGGCTCGCGGCGGCATCACCCATGCCGACGCAGACGACGCCGGTAATCATGCTGAGGTCGCGCGAGCGGTGAGAGGGCACAATGTCCCAGCCGGCCCATGGTGGAGGATCGGTGTAGTTGCGGGGCAGAGCGGCCAGGGCGAGCCACAGCGGGATGGCGCAGCCAATGAGGAGGAAGATGTGGGACACGATCACGGGTCCGCGGTGGTCGCGGCCGTCGGTGTATGGGGCCAGGAAATTGGTTAGCGGGCGAGAAATGGGAGGCAGTTGGGAGGCGCGCAAGAGGTCGAGGAGGAGGAAGACGGCGAGGATGACGGCGAGCGCGAGGGACAGGAAGCATGGGTCGAGGAAGATGGTCGGGAGCAGCATGGCGACCATGACGCCATGGAAGACTTTGCGGCGTGTGTCGACTTCGACGTACGCGGTTAGGCTGAGGACGGTGGCGATGCCGATGGCGAGGATGGCCAGGCAGTAAGCCGTGATGAGCAGCCGGATGTTGGCCGGGTAGGTTAGTAGTGTGATTGCCGAGGACATGGGGTCTGTCGTGGCGAGGAAGGAGTAATCCATTGCCGGGAGCTTGACCCAGTGCTCGAGGTGCCGGTCGTAGACGAACTGTCGGATGTAGGGTATATTGCCAAATGCATAGCCCAGCGCCCATCCGAGAGGTTCTGCTCCTGACAATGCTCGCACTGCCACGTAGTACCAGACGGGTCCGAAGAGGATGGACAGAATGATGGCATAGGCCAGAGCGGCATAGGCATACTTGCGCACAAGCGCTTGCTGGGCGGTCAGTGTGAGGAAGTAGGATGATTGCACTGAACGGATGCGTCGCACGCCTCGTGCCTGTGCTGATGTATACGCTGCCTTGAGATCCGGAGCTGGGAACGTACTCCGTCGGCCGCGCTGACGGACCTCGGTGTGGTAGGCTGTAGGACCATTTGCCGTCGGTGCTGCAGACAGAGGCCCGTCTGTGCGAGACGTCACGAGTGGACGGAAAGGTGGCAGTGGCCGAGCGGAGACTCGCTCATCGACCTCATCGTCCGACGAGTCCGGCGCATGCTGCATCTTCGAGCTCGAGAAGGCCTGGAGTGTTTGTTTCAGGCGCTCAGAGAGTGATCTCGGCTGTGGCTGTTTGGCAAACCGCCACAGCGGGATTCTTGCCAGGGCTACTGCCCAGGCCAGTAGATGGCGGCAGCTGATGAGAATGCTCAGGCCACCAACCCATGTGATGGCTCGGAGGATATGTGCCTGGGGAGACCTCACAAATAGCAACAGGTTGATAAGTGCTGTGGTCAGCAGCTCGAGCTCGCATGGATCCAGACTGGTGGTGGTCAGGAAGCCCACAACCGTTTTGAGGTTTTGATGGAGGGGAAAGAGAAGAGCACAGTCCTCAAGGGTGATGCTCTCATCTCTCCATTTCAAGCCTAGAGGCATCCATGTCGATCTCAGCAGACGCATACGTGGAATGTGAAATGGCAGAATGGTAAGGGTCCATCGGAGATGCCAAAGCAGCGTCGGGCGATGCCAGATCGCCGTCACGCGGTCCGGGATGGTCGAAAGAGCACAGGCCAGGTTAATGGGGAGGTAGGCTGGCCTGTCATGGAGCAGGGAGATGGCGATGATGACAGGCAAGACAACTGGATAGAGCAAAGGGCCCGGGTCGAATCTGGAGGGCACATGGAATCCCAGCCAGCCGGCTTTAAGAGGCGTGCTGCCTGATGCATAGGCCAGAGCGGTCTTGCGGACCGGGTAGGCGAGGTAGAGCAGTAGTGGCAGACAAAGAGCAGTGACCAGCTCGAGGCACCACGGCCGGATGACGGGGCGCGGTGCTGAGAAGAGCGTCAGCGCGGTGATGGCGGCGAGCAGAGCGGCTTCAGCGCTACGGCGGACAATCTCACGCGTCTTGCGTTGGATGTACTCGCGTGTCCGCCGTCGGTCCTCCGACTCAGTGCGGTCCTTCGGTTCCTGATGCTTGATCGTCTCGAAGAATCCAGTCAGTTCCTGGTGGATAACAGCCGGCGGCGTCGGCAGCGGGCTCCTCGCCGGCGTCAGCGTCTTGGGCGGAGTGGCGCCCCTAAGACCTTTGTGGAGGCGCGGTGGAGGGGCAGGAAGCCGCTTCAGGACGCTGTCTTTCTCGTCGTCTGCCTCAGTGCCGCTCTCTGTCGACTCGGACAGCAGCGTCGGGCCAGTCGACTGCCTGGAACTGTTGAGCTCCGGGCCATTGCGGCCCCCACTTAGGCTGTCGCCCCAGCGGTGGTACGGATGAGGCGAGCGCGACAGTCTCACTCGTTCAGTCGTCCTCTCTCTCATGCAGAGAGCGGCCTCATCTTGGTTGGGAGCGCTCAAGGTGTGCATGAAGTCCTTCTGGACTGGACCACCATTTGCTGGCAATGGCAATGGCAATGGCAATGGCAATGGCGATGGCGATGGCAATTTACTTGAGCTGATGCCCGAAAGCCTTATTCATGGCGGACGCGCGTCGTGGAGCACGGGGCGACAGCAATGTGAACCTCTCTCATCCTCCAACGACCAGTCTGTTGGAACTGAAAACCCTGGGACTCAGCTGCACGCATTGGAGTAAGTTATTACCGTAATTCACATGCAACAACTCGACCTGCTTGCTTTTCAGGACCCAGTTGACTGGTCTAGGGTCTAGGGTCTTAAAGCCACAAAGACCACGGGCTAGGCAGAGCTAAGCTGAGCTCTCACACCATGTTTTTACATGGCGACATGCTCGCTCCACGCACTAGGTCAGCCATCAATCATATTAGCCAGAGATATACAAAGGTAAGGCTGGCTGTCACATCGAGGACCCGATGAAGTGTTGCCCCACCGCCTACCGGTAATCTCATCCTCTGCGACGAGCAGCCATGGCCTCATCGCTGAATGTCATTGCCCTGATCTCAGGCGGTAAAGATTCGCTGTACTCCATCCTCCATTGCTTCCAGAATGGCCACAAGGTGATCGCTCTTGCTAACCTGAGACCCCCGCCCGAGCCGGGCCATGGCTCTGGACAAGAGGAGAGCGGGGACCTGGATAGCATGATGTATCAGACAGTGGGCCATCAAGTGATCCCTCTCTATGCCGAAGCATTAGGCCTGCCGCTGTATCGACAAATCATCAGAGGGACAGCTGCTCAGACTGGCCGAGACTACGACAGCAGCGACTGGGCAACAGTGAGTGCTGGTGATGATGATGAAGTCGAAGACCTCTTTGCATTGCTCCAGGACGTGAAGAAACGCCATCCGACCGCGAATGCTCTCTGTTCTGGCGCCATCTTGTCAACTTACCAGCGCACCAGAGTCGAGTCTGTTGCTCTGCGCCTCGGCCTCACCCCGCTTGCCTATTTGTGGCAATACCCCAGTTTGCCGCCTCCCCAAAGCGATCAGAAAGATGGCACTACAGAGGACGGCCGGCCCGACTCTCTCACCGGTCTGTTGGACGACATGGCCGCGACGGCGTGCGACTCTCGAATCATCAAAACAGCCAGTGCCGGGATTCCCGAGCACATGCTCTGGTCCAACGTTGCTGACCCACGAACCCGCACCCAACTGGTCTCCAGCCTGGCACGCTTCTACCCGGATCAGGAAGCCGGCCTACGAAGCGCTGTCCTTGGCGAGGGAGGCGAGTACGAGACCGTCGCCATCTGTGGACCTCCAGCGGTATGGAAGAAGAGAATTGAGATCGACCCTGACCGGATCAAGACGATCTCAGAACCAGGAGGGGCAAGCTATGCACTTATCCCACCTGCAACTCTTGTTCCCAATAACCCGGTGAATACAGCAACATCAATAGAAGACATTGTGCGGCGTCCTAGCATGTTTGATGCCCAGTTCAGACGGCTACTGGACGATGACCAGCCTGTAAGACTGCCCACTGACCTGGCTGAAGGCAGGACGAAGCAGGCGTCGGTGCTTCTCGAACCATTGTCCCATGCTGACACTTCCATGCTGACTCATGGCGCTCACATCGTCCTGGCAAACCAGACCGCTCCTGATGCTGGAGACGATGCCGAAAGCCAGGTAGACGGTATATATGCCAACTTAAAAGCCAAGTTGGAGACTCAATCTGTGTCAGCTTCGTTGACAACATCAAACATTATATTCTCCCTCCTTCTGCTGTCCAACATGGACGACTTTGCTACCGTGAATGCTGCCTATGCCAGAATGTTCCCCACCGGCCAGCCCAACCCAGCTGCCCGTGTGACTGTCGCGGTAGACTCGTTGCCATCCAAGGTCAGAGTGAGTCTGTCCGTGATTGTGGATGCTCGAAACAGGAAGAGCCGGGAAGCGCTGCACGTTCAAAGCCGTAGCTACTGGGCTCCCGCCAACATCGGTCCTTACAGTCAAGCAGTCAACGAACCTCTCAATTCCACGCTCACTTCCGACGGCACCCAGAATTTCCATCGGTTACCTGAGCTCATCCACTTGGCTGGTCAGATAGCTCTGGTCCCTCACACTATGCAGCTGTCCGACCAATCCTTCCGTTTCCATGCCATTCTTAGTCTCCAACATCTATGGCGGGTGGGTCAAGAAAGGGAGGTTGACCTGTGGCCCTGGGGAGTTGCCTTTCTTGCCACTCATGAGGACGCGTGCTCTCGTGCCAGGGTGGCTGATTGGGTTTGGATGGAAGCCCATAAAGGAGTTGAACTCACACAACTTGCTGAAGGAGGAGAAGGACAAGACGAAGATGCCGACGACTACATCGACGTGTGGGACCGAACTTTCGGCAAATACGCGTCCAGCAAAAGTGCCACCAGTGTGTCTGCTCCTGCAGGTTGGCACCTACACTCTCTCCCTAATCTGGAACGACTTGCCCAGTTCAGCACACAAAATATCTCCGACCTTGCAACCGAAGAATCCACTTCAGACCCAACCGAGACAACTCCACCACCCCGCCCCCCGCTGGTCGTCGTCAATGTCGCCACCCTTCCACTTGGGGCGCCGATCGAGTGGTGGAGCACGGGCCTCGCCCATCTCACTGCCGAGAACGTGCGCATTGACATCAGCTCAACTCTCACAACATACGGCGCACAGCATGTGACCATCCTGACCCCTACTACTACATCCAGCACAGACGACCACGACCGAGGCAGCGGTTACACTAAGGACAATAATACCAATCGCACCGATGATCTCTCTGGTCCAATAAAGACCGTCTTCGCAGCCATCCTCATCTCTGCCAGCACGGCGAGCTCAGCACCAACCCCACCTACTGCACAGCGCATTATCGATTCCGCAATCCACTCGGTTGAACATGCCGCCGGTAGTCCCGTCGTGATCCTTGACGGCACCGCCTTTATTACGTCCCACACCAGTAGTAGTTGCCTCAACATCAACAACAGTAAGCCGCTCTCAGACTCCCCTTGGCTTGGCCTGGCTGGTGTGGCCTGTGTGCCCTGCACGTCTCTTTGGGGATCGACAATAGCATTGGATGGTGGTAGTCGGCATTGCCATGGTTCATCATCAGTTCCGCTGACAGCTGCCCTCTTGTTGAGGCTGGAGACTACTACTACTACTCCTACTACTACCTTTAGTAGTTAGCTCCGGAGTGCCTTTTTTTGACAGCTCTTGACAGATCGATTTGAATCTCCTTATCGATCGATCAACAAAATGGGGTTTAGGTCCTGCATGCCGAGGGGCTGTACCCGTATGATAGTTTGTTACTGTAGCCCCTGGAACTTACTCCCTCCAAAAAACAGGTCGCTTTATTTTCATGGTGGTAGTACTGTAGGAATCAACCAACCTTTTGAACGATTATCAGACAAAACCAAAAACCTTTTCTGAACAAATACATTCTAGTAGTACATACAGTCAGTTAACACCTTTTAACGATGTTTCGGGCTTCAAATCAGTCGATTCGGTAGTGTTACACAACTCGTTCCCTTCCCATCCCTCCCTCCCTTCGTCTGCTGCCATTGCCATTCGCCACATACGCGACAAAAAGTTTGGTTTGCCTTGGTTTGCCTTGCCTTGCCTTCCTCCACTTCATCACTGGCCTCCTTTTGTGTTCGAAATAAAAAATGGTAAGAAGGTAAATATTGTTGAGAAAGAAAAAAAAAGTTAGTCCCCAATCCGATTCCATGTCCAACAAAAATTGTAGTCTTATGTTTCGAATGAGAAATTGAAAAAACAAAGCTCCATTCTGTGTCTCTCCTTGGAGTAAATGAGGAGAGGGAAGACAGGTGACAAAAAGAAGGCGTGTTTTTTTGGGTTCTTGTTTCACTTGACACCCGCCTTCCTCTTCTCCTCTTTCGCTCCGCCCCGCCACTCGCCGTTCACCTGTCGACAGAGTTCAGTGACAGCGACGGCGTGTAGTTTGTCAGGCGTAGTGCATATGTCGGTCCGCGGCTCCGGTCGGTCCCAACCATGCTACGCTAAGTAGTGACGGTGGATATTGCGGCCGGGGGTTTGTGGAGAGATGGTGATAATAAAAATTGGCGTCGAAGAAAAAGGGTAAAAGTACAGCGAAAGTTTTTCGGTGTTAACGAGGAAGATCAGTCAATAAAAAATTCCAGGTGGTTGGTGTGTTTAAACAAAATGACAGAGGTGGTCACAGCCTGGCAATCTGGTTCTCCCATCCCCCTCTCTGCTCGAGTTCCTTGCCCCACCTTCCAACACTAACTGGTTTGTCATGTGCAACTTCTGTTATGGTACATAGGGGGATCAAGATGAGAAAATCTTGTCCGCTTGAGGGGCGGATTTTTTTGGCCTAGTTTGAATAGGTGTGTTAATTGGTCTGTTCTTGAGGTTGCTGTTCCCATCGTTCTGAAGAATCGAAAAAGGGTCTTGTTCGCGTAGTATATCATCTCTTCGTCTGAATGGCATGTGGTCGGGCTTTCATTGTCTCTTGCTCTCTCAACGGGGATATCGAAGAGGGAGGGTTCATTGCTTCTTGGATCGCTCCTATACTAGGCAGAGTCGTCCCTCTTCCTCTTCTTAGCAGCGCGCTTGCTACCGTCGTTGCTGGAGCTGCTCTCGCTGCCGCTGCTGGAGCTGCCGCTCGAGGACGTAGCGAGAGCAGCGCGTTGAGCAGCCTCGTAGAGTACGTGACCAAGATCTTCGTCGTACTGCGACGCTTGCATCTCGCCCTTCTCTAGGATGCCCATGACAATGGCGCCGCTGCCATGAGTGCGACTGTGCTGCGCGAGGTTATCGCTGCGAGAGAACTTCTTGCCACACTCGTTGCACTCAAACGGCTTGTCTTGGGTATGGAGGCTGCGGTAGTGACGCTTGAGATGCTCTTGGCGGCGGAATCGGCGAGAGCACAGAGTGCAGACAAAGGTCTTTGAAGGGTCTTCCGTAAGAGACTGCTTGCGACCACGGCGGTTGGTGGGTGTGCCACCTGCAGCATTGCCGGCCGGTGTGCTAGGGTCTGGAGAGGCACCAGAAGTTCCGTCGGCAGGGCCATGCGACTGGGCTGCGACACCGGTCTGCGATTGGTTGGCGGCGTCGCTGCAGGAGTGGATGTGGCCATTGGCAGCGGTGAGACTGTCAAACTCAAATTCTTGGGAGCCGCGGCAGCGGGACATTTTGCATGAGCCTGCTGTGGCGTGCGAACAGCAGTCGTCAGAGAACGAGGACACAGGCGGCGACGGCAGTCCAGCGTATGCGATAGACTCGTCGTCAGAGAAGCTGCCGAAGCTGTCCACACTCAGGAAGTCTTCTTCCTCGACTGGGCCGAGGCGTTGGCGCTTCTCGCCGTGGTAGGCGACCTCGGGGTCAGCAAAGTTGACAAACGAGAACTCGTCGTCCGAGTCGAGCTCTGTGGTGAAGGACGACTCAAATGAGGGCTCATCAGATGCACAGGTAGAGAAGGGGTCAGCAGACTCAGCCTCAGGGGTGGCAGGTAGCGTAGTCGCCGTTAGCGCAAACTTGTGTTCTTCGTCTTCAGAAGAAAGAGTGGGCAATGGAGGGAACTGTTGTACAGAGGCGGCTGAGGCAGGCGAGAACGTTTCTGAAGTCAGATCGCGCAGGTTGACAAACTCGGCAGCCGGGTGTGCAGAAACCTGTGGTTCAGGCGTAGCGGGCGCCAGTGAAGTGGGCGAGGGGCAACCACTAGCAACAGGCAGCTTGGCATCACCAGGATGCGGGAAGATGTGCAGTTCTGCGGGTCCCTCAGTCAGTTATCACTGCTCATTGCTTGAGCAGGCTGTGAATCTCACCTGTTGCTTCAGTCCAGTCATCAGTCAGCGGGAACATGGGCATTTCTTCCTTAGATGCCTCCAGAGGCAGGGACAGGTTGAAGTAGCCAGGGGGGTGGTGGATTGGCGTTGGGTTGCCAGTGCTTGCAGGAGGGCTGCTGGCTGTGCTGGGGCAGGCAGACAGGCTCGGTGTTGGCGGAGACGAGAGACGGTGGTCCATCAACGGCTCCATGGCACCAGTTTGCTCAACCATCATCTTAGGCATAGGCATCGTCAGCGTCAATGGTGTTGGCACCTGGCTCATCACACGCTGGGGCATGAAATGCGGAGCGTAGTGCTGGGGATGGTGCCAGAATTGAGGGGGATATTGTGGGTGTGGTGGGTAGCCAGGCAGTGGGCTGTACAATGGCTGCTCGGTGGGCATTGGCGTAAAGACAGCGTTGTGTCTGGCATCCGAGTCAGGCCGGTACTGGTAGAATTGGATCTGTCCGGAGGCCATGGCTTATGCTGCAATGCGCATGTAGTGTGACTCTCCACGCTATCGATACACAGATGTAGAGCACAAACGGCGCGGCAGCGATGTCTTGCCGGACGTTCAGCAGACAAGGAAAATCCTATCCAGAAAATGAGATCCAGAAAATGTCGTCTTGGTGTAGTTAGAGATGGGCTGCTAGCTCGTGGGCTGTACAGACAATGGTGGTACTGCTAGATTCGTCGCGGGAGGAATTACAGGTTAAGAGTACACTGGTTTTACAGGCTGAAATGAAGGACTGGATGGTGTTCACTGGGTGCTTGTGATTGTGGTGGTACAGGCAGTGAACGATATCCGGGAGGGCCTGGCAAAAGACAAGAAGAAATTGGACGAAGGAAAGACGAGCACAGAGGAATGAAGGACAACCTCGATGATGATGATGATAGAGGGAGACAAAAAGAGGGACTGTGGCTATCTTGGGTCTGAAGCGAGGGATAAGAAGAAAGTCGATACATGTGCCGGCTGAGTGGGCTCCAACCACTCACTTGGGTCATAGGCCGCTTTCGCCTGTCAGTGGGTAAGCCAGAAGAACCAGCCAGGCACGGCATGGGGCCGACGCTCGGGACCGTCGTCGCACCCCATGCAGGCCGCTAAAATATTGTGGAGATCAAAGTCTCACTACTGTAGAGGCCCCATCGCACCGAGTCTGAGCCCATTGCTGAGACTATCACCCAACTAAGATCGCCATTCCCCGCCAACTCTGTGCCTGTGCAAGAGCGGCGCCCATGGCCTTACCGGTAAGCGATCGGGACTCGGGAGGCGCGTCAACCCTGGTCTAAGGCGCTGGAGGGTTTGCGCGCTTGCACGACACAGATCCGCCGCTGTCGCTCTGCACCTCTCCGCCCCTCGTCCTCGTCCTCGCCCTCTAGTGACGTCGGTGGGAGATTGCGGGACGATGGCGAGGCAGGCAGACGATCATCGGCCCTGCACGCCACACAGTTCCTTATCCGAGTCCCAATCCAGAAAGTTGAAAACTGCTGACGCTGACAGCGGTTTGCTCAGAACTGAGAGGGTTCTGATCCTGAGCAGTCAGACAGTTGTGTCAGATCAGGACGCTCGGTCATTGGCGCACCACGCGTGCGAGAAGGTTTTAAGGGTGATGTGAGTCGTGTTGACGGGCCGAAAAGTGTTTTTGCTGAGGCAAAAATGACACCCCAGCGAGAGGGAACGGCATGGCCCATTGGTGGGAATCATGTTTCCGTGCTCGAATCAGACCAATGTGAGGTGTGCTTGTCAGGTGAGGTGCAGAGTGCGCGTCCCGAATGGCGACTCGCGGCCATGCCAGGCCAATGGCATTCTATTATAGGCTCTCAGACATGCATGAGCCTCTGCAGCCCACATCGAATAACCGGCGACGCCTTGGTGACACCTTGGCTATAGCGTTTGCCTCTCAGCTTTGGACACATTCCTACCACTGTCGCCAGACAGCACGCAGGACGGCCATTCTTCGCGTCCACCGCTGACTCGAGCCATTTGATGGCAGCTGGTTGCCTAGTACACAGTGGCGATGGCCGGACATTTCACGGTGCTGGATTCCTGTCATCTGAATGGAGTAGCAAGACCTGCAGCCTGTAGCTGCAGGTACCACATAGATCCGCTCGTCGATGCACGATGGCTACTGTGCGAGAAACTGGGCGATATGTCTGCTTCTGGCCGAGGCATGCATTTCTGCTCCGACACACATGACTCCATGCGCATGGGCATTTACCACTCCCTTAAGAGCGCTCGAGCCATTCGATAATGTATATGTTTTCGGCAAAGTGAGATCTCATCGGTGGCTCTGGCGCTCCGTTTCTTCCCCGCCACAACTGGCTGCAAGCCCATCGAGGGTGTGTTTCACAATGCACCAACCACAGTACAGAACCAGACTCTGAAAAAAAGAAAGGCTTCGCTTCGCCAGCTCAACTAAAAGACAAAGACCCCAATCCAGCAGAAACAAAACCCGGCCTGTCTATCGATAGGATCGACTTCAGCTTCAACTTTCTCGGTCCTCTTCCCATGTGGCGGTTTGCGAAACATGGATCACTAGAGGCACTGACCCTCTTGCACAACGGGCCATTGGTGTTACTGTAGGCAAGGTCCTCTAATCTCTGCGACTACGACGGCAGCACCAGAAATGCTTGCATCTTTATTCGAAATCCTAGCCTCCAAAGATAACCCAACCGTTTTTCTCGGAGTGCAGCTACCGTACTGTAGACAGACTGTGCTGCTCTTAACACGGGTAGCTGTGCAGCCCACACTGATGACACCCACTGGCAAGATCCGGCTCACCAAGGCGCGTTAGCGGCTAGGCTAACGGTGCGAGCCCGTCTTCCGCTCGAGCGACTTTCCAGAAGCTTGTCTTCTGATTCGATCTCAAGGGTTTTTATTTTCCTCCGTCTCAGGGATGAGTGGAAAAAGTTCTTGCCTGGCTCGAGCGCGGATGCACACTTGATGCTGTGCTGCTGCTTCTAACGCAGGAACACTCCCCCCCCCTCTTCTACACGCATTGGCTATCCGCACAAGCCAATGCAGGTACAGATTTACACCGTGCATGTTCTTGTTTCCCTCGGCAGCTGTTTCGGAAACATGCATTCCCTCTTAAACATCACCTACTACCGATCTCGCACAGACATTGTCGTCAACTTACTATTCTGCATGTAGAGGGATTTGGACACAACGACACGATTGCCTCTCCACGATTAGCTATCTTAGTCCCTCAGTGGCGCCATGGTCTAGGTAGGACCTCTGCCAGAAACAGCCGGTCCTGGGGAATTTTCTGGTGGCAACTTTTGCACCCACAAACTCTCACGCCGGAGACTTTTGAGGTGCTTCCGGGAAATTGGCCTCCACTCTGTTATCAGGTTATCGCTGATGGCGTTCGGGGAACTGTGCTCGGCCCTTGCTCTGACCACACTTGGCGCCCCACGTCCCGGGGATCTGGATGTTGATTGGCCTAGGCAGAAGTGCGAGAATGGCTGAGGTTGAGCCGATTCAAAAAAATGGCAAGACTTTCTTCTCTCGGCGTGCATGCCGATACCAGACCCTCCGAAATCAGCAGTGGCTTTGTGTAACCGTACAGTAGACTCAAGGCGTGATCTAGTCTCGGCCGTCTCTCCAGCACCTTTGATAATAATACAGTAAAACTCAATCGAGTGTGAACGCAAGCCAGTCTCTACCCCACTGTGCGCTTCGGGACGTTAGCTGCCGATGCTGAGGCAATGAAGGCCACTCACTGCCTAATGTACTACTATTCGAGTCATGCACTAACAAAACTGCCTACGAGTGCTGAATGCCACTACTGTAATCGGCTTGGTGGTGGTGATGGTGGTGGTGGTGGGCATATTACTCACGTGGACAACTGCTAGCAATGCATGATCACTCAGCATTGCTGTCTTCTGACGAGAGATAGGTACATGAACGACAGGTGAGTTTGACATTGCGCTATACCGTGCTTGTGCCTATTCGGCCAGACCACTGTCAGCTAAATGGCGCTCTCCATCTGCACCACTCATCTATCGCAAACATGCATATTAAGTGACTCCCGGCGGAACCTCACGGTGCTTGCAAAACGGTCGGCGCGTGTTCATCTTCTTCATGTGTGCCAGGAGAAACAAAGCGCTCGCCCCACCGCGGAGTAGTTACCAGTTCTGTCACAGGCGTGCTCGAGCGACGGTGTCACGTCGCTCCTCCAGTAGCGAAGCAGGCTATCAGAGGTATGTCGGTAGACTCACGAAAGAAAGATTTTATCATAGGGCAACTAAAGTCGCCCAAGAGTCCTTACCTCGGCGCGTTCCATTGGACAGTGTTGCCGCCTTCGTTCACAGGTCACAATGCCTGAAAGAATAGTGGCTGTTTCATCAACAGCAAATCGATGGCACATCAACATCAAAGAGGCCTGTTTCCTTGCGCCTCGACTTTCTCGTCACCACCACCAGAACCACAAATACCAATCGTGATTCACAAATACCAATCGTGATTAGCATCTTTCTTCTTTTTCAAGGCTTCAGAATTTCAGTCAATTAAGATCAAGCTCGTCTGACAAATCAGATAAGTCATTCTCTTCCTATCTTTATTGTTATTCGATGCAACAAGAAATTGCTACATCTATTCATCATTAGCCTCATTCATGATTATTGTACATCTACTTGAGTTGCCATGGTTGAAAGAAAAGAGGCGGTGAAAACTCGAAAATCACGCCAAGCTTCTGTGTGATAACCCACTTTTCACCGCCTTGCCAAGTAAAAATCCACCGTTAACCAAAGTTCCACATAAGTTTTTCTTCGTCGACTCCTGAGCTTTTCTTCTTTTCTCTTTTCTTCATGTGCGGCGTTACCACTACAATAACTACCCCTGTGTTGCTTGCCCGACTCCTTTTTATTCATGCAATAAAAACGTCATGGCGGATGCAAGTGTCAGTGGTAACACAGAGTGATGAAATTGCACGTCGATCTCCTCGACTGCAGTGAGCAGATGGCAATTCCATTTCTCTGCTCACTCGTCGAGTTTCCTGCACTTGTTCATGTGTGGGGTCGGACAAAACAACATGTTTCTGTGAAAGACAGGCCATCATTCTGTTGGCATCGGGGCTACGTGCTTTCAGCCGGTGTGCTGGGTTTGATGTGCGGCCAGAGAGAAACATGGCGCAGCGGAAATATGCACGGTGCAGCAACCCATGTGCTGGAGTCGTCATTATTGCTATTGGCCTGCAATGCAGTTCTATTGCATGGTCTCTATAGCTGCATGTTCCCCATATTCAATACCATGTAATTCGGCCCATTTCAGTCGTCGGAGCCAATCTTCTCGATCTTACCATCTCGCTTCTCGCCCGACTCGCCAATTATCCGTATCCTGTCGATCCTCACCTTCTCGTTGCTGCCTTCGCTTTCCACGACAAACAAGACCAGACTAGAGACGTTCTGGAACTTGACGAACCTCAGCTCCAGTTTCGCAGTGTTGGTCTCTGGATCCCAGTCTTTCTCAGATAGCGTGATCTCTTGTACAGGCTGCGTGGCGTCAGCATCATCGAAACTCAAAATCTGCGGTCTGTTGGTGTAGAGCTTGATCAACTTGGGCCGAGACGGCGCGTCGTCGTCATCTGAGGGAAGTAGCAGGGACGTGAGATGAATCGAGTGAACCTTCAGTGTCGATTGGAAGGGCAGATACAGCATGAGCTGCTCATCTGTGTCGCTCTCGACGGCGTCTGACCGCTTTCCTGCATGCTTCGTCAGCCGTGCCGTGGCCGCGCTGTGGCCGCGCCACTCACCTTTGGGTTTGCTGCCTTGAAACAAAGTGCGGGCGTTGCCGTAGGACGAGTCCCAGTTGAGCAGTTCCAGCCCAGTCACGTCCACTTGCGACGACACGTCGTTGTAGCCACGAGGGAGGCTGGCCCCAAGCCACCCGTTTCCTGTGCTGGCCCCTTCGCCTCCATCATCTCCACCAAGTCGGTTGGCCTCGTCTGCCAGTTTCTTGACTGCGTCAGACAGCTTTCGAGGATCGGCACCTTGGATCAGCTCGATGCGGCGTGCGTTCTTAAAGATCATAAATGTAGGCAACGCGGTGACGCCATATGCCCGCGCCAGCTCCTCCTGCTGATCGGTGTTGATCTTGGTAAAGGTTATTTTGCCCGAGCGTGAGAGCTGAGCCGACAGCTGCTCATAGATGGGCGCTATCTGTTTGCATGGCCCACACCAGTCGGCGTGGAAGTCAGCCACCACAATGGCCGATGACGATAACAGGGCTGAGAACTGAGACGTCGACTCAATCCGCACTGTCTGCGACATTATGAGCGAGATCTGAGCACGGCAGCCCAGCCAACAGGAAAAGACCGGAAGAAGATCTCTTATGGTCGACAAGAGAAAAGGCGGCTAGCAGCTCGGGACGTTGAGGTGAACGAACAGACTGTGGCAAGATCAGAAATTGCTCACCGTGATAATGAGAAGGCGCGGGTGCCTTGTGCATTGTGGGGCAGCAGTGCCACCATCTCTGCAGGGACGGGCGGCACAAGAGGGCCAACAAGAGCACGGTCAATAACGGTGAACAGGCGCTCCAGGCCTTGGTAAGCTCAGCTGGACCGCTTCTTAGCTCCTTACACCGAATCAGCTTCGCTCACTTATGATGCCCTTGCTGACTGTGTCCCGCTTCTCGCTTGTTGCTCAGTGTATGATGATCTTCTCGAAACCTTAGCTTATCACATTCCAGCAGAAAGAGTCGGTGGCTAAACAGTCAGTCCGCTTTCATTCCTAACCTCGCATGCCTCATGCAGCATACTCGTATTTGGACTAAGTATACAGGGCCCTTTGGCCACGCGGCCTTTGAACACCGACATCTATGCTTGACGAGTACTTACTGTAGTTCTCTATAAGGATCTGGAAAGTCAAAGAGTACTTGACCAACCTGTCACTAATGACTCCCCATGGACGGCAAGCAGAAGACTCGGGTTCTCTTTGTGCGCTATCAACCAGGACGGCCAAGCTCACACTCCAGCAACGGCGAGATATCTCAACAGAAACATGCCGCGCGGGAGTACCACAGGAAGGCCAAGGAGAAGCGACGGTCCGCAAGACAGGCCGAGGATACTGCCAATGATGAAGCTCTTGCCCAGGCCGGTCCATTAATGGGCTCTACCCACAAGGTCATGCTGCCTAGATCGAAAAGCACACAGGCACTTGTTCCTTCTCCAGCGAGAGGCTTGGGAGGGGGGTCTGTCGATCCATTCAACTCCTACACTGTGAAGGACCTGTCACCTCATGCGCATCGGATGCTCGACTATTCGCTCACCTACCAGTGGCCTCTCTTTTCCTTTGCTAATCCTGGCGCGACTGTCGAAGACATGAAGCGCCACGTCATGGGCAGAATCATGTTCTCAGCAACCTCACTCTACGCAGTCGTCTTTGTGGGAGCTACACACTGGGCAATCTCCCAATACGGCCGAGAAGTGCCGCAAGAGAACGCGATGCTGCGGCTCAACTACAAGAATTCTGCCCTGAGGCAATTGGCGGCTGATGTGCAGAACACGGGCCCGAACGTGCCCAACGAGACTCTCTACACCATGATGGCTCTGGCAGCGTACGGCAGGTCTGGTGAGAAGCTGAAACCACCTCCGTACAAGCCGAACCAGTCCGTTCTTGCCACTGCCCACGAGTTGGAATTCTATAGTCGGCTGCCGATCGAGTGGGCTCATCTGCGCGCCCTGTTCCATATCATCAAGGAGCGAGGCGGTCTGCCGGCGATCTCCAGGCCGGGCTTTGCCATCATCACGAGCTTCTACGACATATTGACATCGTGCCAGAGATTAGTGGCGCCCACTTTTCCACCCTTGGAATCAACAGGAAGTCTTGTCAGCACATGGCCACCGGTGGAAACCAGAACGCCGTTGTCATACTCTCTCGGAACTGGCTTCAGTAGCCTGTCCGACGAAGCAACATACGTACGGCTGTGCACAGTGATAGACTATGTTGTTCAAATCACGCTGGGCTATGACCGCTACGAACGCAGGAGCCCGGATGCTCCTATTCTATATCACGTCATCCGTGCGAGGAGCGCCGTGATCCACGACCTCCTTTCCTTGCCGGACTCGGTCGGAGATGCCGTTACGCCTGACTCAATCATCTACGAGATGTCGCGCTTAGGAAGCCTTGCCTATATGCTCATTTCCCTGTATCCCATTGCACCTGGGAATGGTCCTCACGCAGAGCTCGCACGACGGCTTCAGGGCCTCCTCGGACATAGCTCCAGACTAGGCATGTGGGACACCCACTTACCATTTCTGCTCTGGGCCGTCGTCTTAGGTGGCATCATGGCCAAAGAATTCGCCTCACGGGCTTGGTATGTCCAATACCTGAGTAGCTCCGGCCTCAAAGATACCTTCTCTACCTGGTCCGCTGTCAGCACCATAATGACAGCCTTCCTTTGGCACAAATCCGGCTGCGAGAGTGCGGGCAAAGAACTTTGGGAGCAATCATGGGATATTACACAGCAAAGAGCAGCAAGCGTGTGAGTCACAAGCGACTGTTGTGTAAGTAGTCAACCTCTATCCTATCACTATGGCCCTCCTTGGTGAATTCTAGGTTCTAGCTGTTTAATTCCACTCATCCTCAATAACTTGCTGCGCTAACACGCGATTCGATGTATAATTCACGGCAACATCCACCAAACTCACACCTTCGTATGCCAGGGCTTCTTCGATCACCTCGTCCAACTCACTCGCATCCTTGACCCTGAAGCCCTTGGCACCAAAGGATTCGGCAAACTTGACGAAGTCAATGCCTCCCAGCTTGACGCCACTGCTTCGTCCATATTTAATCTCTTCTTGGAACTGAACCATGTTGTATGCCTCGTCGTTCCAGATAAAATGGGTGATGTTACAGCCCTGTTGGACAGCCGTCGACATTTCCTGCGACGAGAACATGAAGCCACCGTCACCGCTCAATGAGACCACTTTCTCTGAACATGGCGGGTCTTGGGTGAGCGATGCAGCGATGGCCCACGGCAAGCCCACGCCGAGTGTCTGCTGCCCATCGCTGCAGAGGAGCCTTCGCGGCTCGTAGGCGAAGAAGAAGCGCATCATGTAAATGTACACGGTGCCCACATCGACCGTCACCGTGGTGTCTTTGCCCACTTGTTTCTGCAACCTGGTGATGAAGAACAGAGGATCCACGAGTCCCGATGTCTGTTTCACCTGAGGCAGCTTCTGCCAGGAGTAGTACTCCTTAGTCAGTTCCTGGCAGAAGCTGGAATCAACCACGTTGGACACAGAGTGGAGCTTTTTGGCCAGGTAGCTGACGTTCTCGACAATACTGCCCAGCAACTCGGTTGTGGGATGGTAGTATTTCCCGTAGTCACTGGAGGAATAGTCGATGTGTACGATGTTGGCTGTACCCTTGGGATTCCAAGTATTGGCATCGTATTCAATGGTGTCATAGCCGACGGTAAGAACAAGGTCGGATTTCGCAAGGAGTCTATCACCGACTTGATTTCGAAAGAGGCCGACGCGGCCGAAGAAGAGGTGCTTGAGCTCCTGGCTCACGGCGCCTGCAGCCTGGAATGTTTCCACTGTGGGAAGGGGGAATTTGGCGAGCAGCTGGCGCACGGCAGCCACCACCTTTGGCGACGAGGCGCGCGCACCGAGAAACAGCACCGGCAGTTGCGCGGCTTCGATCTTCTTAATCACTTCGTCCAGACGCTGGAGCGGAGCCGGCCCAAACGTCGGCGCGGCGAATGCTGAGCCAGGGAACGGCAGGATCTTGGATTTGCCCTTGGCGACGTCAGCGGGAATGGAGATGACAGTGGCGCCCTTGGGACTGGTAGTGGCGGTGCGGAAGGCCGCGAGAATGACCTCGGCCGCTTGGTCCTCGACGTCGATATTGGTAGCCGACTTCGTTGTCGGTCCCAGAATGTCCAGCGCCTTCATGCTCTGGTGTGTCCGCTTTGTGTTCATCAGCCGTGGCACCGAGCCGATAATCGCCACCACGGGATCCCCCTCTGTATTCGCCGTCGCTAGGCCCGTAGCCAGATTCGAAGCTCCCGGCCCGCTCGTTGCCACACACACGCCCGGGATGCCAGTGATGCGCCCCACACCCGCTGCCATCATCGCCGCATTCTGCTCATGGCGAGCCACGATCAGCTTGATCTCCGGGTGATCGCTCAAGGTGTCGAAGATGGCGTCGATTTTCGCCCCAGGCACTCCAAATAGCACTCGCACGCCTGCCGCATGGATCGAGTTGACTATGATTTGCGCTACCGTGGCTTCCGCCATAGTTACGTTTTTAATCAACTTCTTAGTGGGGCAATATATAAAAATATGATAAGCTCTGTTTGAAGATGATGGACGCCATCTATCGATTAGACACGACGGTAAAAAGCTTATATAGCTTGTTTTTGTCTCTCTTCCCCTCCATCCAAACCCTAATCACTGGCGTCATTACTTTAAATCATCTATGGGAGGGGTCCAGACACAGAGATGCTTGTTCTTTGCAGTGGACAAACTAAAGTGGGTTCGAAAGTTCTGTGGCGGGCGAGGAACATCTACGCCGAAAGGGCATAATAATAAATTACCCTAAGAAAGAAATAAATACTTGTATCTACTGGGCTTTGCACTTTGAAGTCGACAAAATGAAGTTAAAAGCCATTGAATATTGGCTCTGGATGAGATCTTTCCAGTGTTATCTTTCTTACTGCCCCTCTTTAATAATTTGATGAGGGAGATGGACTTGCAGATGAGTAATGATCTGACATTGGGCTTTTCCTTTTTGGCGGGACGACCCGATGTCTCCGAGTGTTCCGTGTCGCCCCTGCCATGTGAGAAGTAAAGGTCGTTGAGCGTTAAAAGGCTCTTTTGTATGCGGGAATAGAAAACGTTAATGCCAACACCTTTTTGCAGTATTACAAAGTACCAAAGCGTCGTAGAAGATTTCCTTCTTTTTTCTCAACAACTTACGCAACAGTTCAAGGTAGGAACGCGCAAGTTCTTGATCGAATCATGTCGAAGAAGAATGAGATCTATCAATACTCGCTAGTTAACGCCCTGATGGCTGGTGTGTCGGACTCGGGCATCACAGTTGAGCAGCTCATTGCAAAGGGCAATCAAGGATTGGGCACATTCGTACGCATGGATGGAGAACTGTTACTGTACGATGGCACGGTTTATCAACTCCAGGCAGAGGGCAAGATACGGGTGGCAGACGCAACCGATCAGATTCCCTACGCCGTCGCCACCCGATTTGAAGCCCAACATACATTGCAGACAACGCTGGCCACTAAAGAATCGGTGGACGCGGAGCTAGAGAAGGTGGACGACCACGCCGCCAACTTGTTCATGTCGTATCGCCTCGAAGGCAAGTTCGGAAGGTTGAAATGCCGCACGGTCAAGGGCCAGGAGCACGAAGGCCAGTCCCTGGCAGAGCTGGGAAAGCGGCAGTACGTGACAGAGTACCAGGACATCGAAGGGACCATTATTGGCTTTAGGGCGCCGGCAGCCTGGCAGGGTTTCTTCGTGGCTGGGGAGCATATGCATTTCATCGACAAGGACAGGAGGCTTGGTGGACATGTCCTGGAGTTTTCCGACGCGAACGTGCACATGGGCGCTGCTACTATGAACAACGTCCACATTGAGCTCCCAACATCCGACAAGTTCAATGAAGCCAAGATGCAGACTGACGACATGGGTCTAAAGGCGGTAGAGGGCTGATTGACTGATTGATTTATTTCCTTTGTCCGCTGAAGCAGAATGCGCTATGTATATATCGACCAAATCCTGTGTGCAGAGAGACAACGGGCTGCACCAGATGGAGAAGAGAAGAGAAAGTATGCGTGTTTGATGAAACCGTTTCCAAATGCCCTCTCTCTCAGCCTGGCTCTGTAGCGAAAGTCACCCGTATCACCAGACTGCACCCTTGACAACCCACCAAAACTTCCTTCTGCTGGGCGCTCCTATCCCGGATGTGCTGGTGGTGGTCTGCAGCCTCTAAATCTGCTTCAGTGACAACATAGCCCTGGTCTTTGCCGCATCGACAGCTGTGGAACCATGAGCCAGTGCCGCCGCTGCCGCCGTCGTCGTAGCTCAAATCTTCAAGATCATATGATTCAATGCCTCCGTGCTCAAAATTGGATACAAGTTGTTCTTGTTGCCGCACTGCGAGAACCTGAGCCTGGTCATATTCAGCACGTAGCTTATCATCAGATAACACCTTGTATGCCAACACAATCTCATCAACCGTGGGCAGACCTGGAGTTTGGTGGGGCGCATTCCGATCCGGGTGAGCTGTCAAGAGAGCCACGCGGTAGGCGGCTTTCACGGCCTGTGGATGGAGATTTGATGAGTGCGGCAGTTGTAGCACATCATAATGTGATCGTGGCATTGATGTGATATGTGTGTGAGGGAGATGGAGATGGAGAAGAGAAGGAGGGAATTCTCACGTTTCCTAACTTAAGGCGTCGCTTACTAAGTTCGATAACCTACTATTAACAACTTAGTGTCTCGCATCCAACCTAGGGACTTACCCATCCTCCTTCCTTGTTGCAGCTTATAGAGAGAGAGTTGACCCTTGGGCATCGTCATAGCATCAGGTAGAAAAAGGACTCGTTGTTTCTCTCGTTGTTCCTCTCTCAGACCTCTCTCCCCTCATTTTTACGTTCTCTGTATCACTAAAACTCGACCCACCCCACCATGTCATTCTGTAGCTGCCGTGTAATAGAGAGGGATATTACGGAGATCGACACGCGGTTCCCACAATGAAGAAGATGGGAAAGGGAAGCCGAGGTCTTGAGCCACCCGGAGGCAACTCTGCTTGTCGAGTCCAAGGCAGTAGCCACTATCCCTAACCCAAGGCCCAATCCTCACAACGTTACTGATTCCTCATAGAGGCAGGTCAAAAGCGACAAGGATGAGGATGCCTAACAAGAGCAGGAGCGGGGATGGGAATATGAGAACGAGCTAGAGAACGAGCTAGGTGAGCCTCATGCACAGTAGAAAGACACGGACCGAGTCCACAGACCTCTTCTGAAGTCGCTGTCGACATCACAAAGCCCCTACCAGAAGCAGAAACTCATGAGAATCGTGACTTCTTCTAATTAATAGATCTCAATTATATTAAATTAACTATCTGGAATACGGAACGTAGAAATGAAGCGAGCGAGGCAATTCCTCGCCTCCCCGACGGTGCAGCTCTCCGGTGGCGTGTCTCACCCCGTCACCTTTTTTCTTTGCGTTGCATATGCTATGATTGTTTTAGGTAGAGGCTTCCTGCAGCTGTGATTCACCACGCAACCTTCAAGCGAAATGGAGTCGACGTCGCCGAAACCCGCCTTGCTCGGTTTATGAAGATGTCGAATTTGACCAAGGTGTCGGATTCGACCCAGATGGCCCAGATGAGCCGGGAAAAGATGATCCGGATGAGCCAGATGATCCGGATGAGCCAGATGATCCGGATGAGCCAGATGAGCCAGATGAGCCGGATGAGCCAGATGAGCCAGATGAGCCAGATGAGCTAGATGAGCTAGATGAGCTAGATGAGCTAGATGATCCAGATGATCCAGATGATCCAGATGATCCAGATGATCCAGATGATCCAGATGATCCAGATGATCCAGATGATCCAGACGATCCAGACGATCCAGACGATCCAGACGATCCAGATGATCCAGACGAGCCGGATGAGTCGGATGAACCAGGAGATCCATATGAGCCAGATGGGCCAGATGAGCCAGTTGAGCCAGTTGAGCCAGTTGAGCCAGTTGAGCCAGATGAACCAGAAGGGTTAGAGGAGGAAACCGAGTTAGATGAGGAAGATGACCAATGTGACCAAGTCGTGTTGACCTGCTGGTATACTTTAACATACGACACATCCCAGTACGTCTCAGTGAAAGCTGATGGATTACCAGGCACATATTTGTAGCATTGATCCACCCCGGTCTTAGCTGCGCAGCCACTGCCCCAGGTAGCACTACCGAAATCGCCACAGAAGGTGTTGTCGAAAATAATTCTCATGTCTGCAAAGTTGGCATCGATGTCGCAGAGGCCGTCGCCACCAAAGACGGCATAAGGAGTGCCCCAGTTCGATGGGTCTGGCCAGCCGTAGGAGATGTCGCTTGGAATACTGCCGCGAGGGAAAAAGTACAGCTTGATGAAGCCTGATGTCCAATCCATGGCATACACACCGCCACCGTTGCTGTTGAAGGCTGCGCCGTAATTTGCGGCCGACGTGTCGGACACCCCGCAACCATCAGTGTTGGTGGAGGTGTTGCCGGGCCCAGTCGTGAACAGATTGCAATTATCTTCGACGAGCGTTCCGCTGCCCCCGGAATTGGATATCTTGCACTGTCGTGTTCCAGAAACATCGCCGGTGTGGGCGGAAGACAGATCATGAGCCTGGTCATTGGCTCCTTCAATAATATCAAGCTCGCCATTGTACCTGATACCAAAGTCAGCTGCCGATCACCATCTCCGAGTCTGAAGCATACGGCCAATCCCCACTTCCAAGCTATTGACTAACCGTCAGCACCCGAGCAAAAGTAAGAGTCATCCAAGACTACTCACGGTCCAGAAAGCAGGCCAAGTACCGCAACCGTCAACAGAAGAAGTTGGCAGATGGTTGAAATCGGCGATGATGAGGGCGTGGGTCCAGCTTTTCTGACTCTCAATTCTAACACTCTTTCGTCCCACTCCGGAAACACCTGCATAGCTGCTCTCATTCGGCGGCACTTCGTATACGGTAGTATCGTCGACTTTCATGATGGCTGAGCTCCCTGTTGAGATGAGGCCAGCCGATTGGGCATCGCTGTAGCTGAGATAATCGACAAACCCATGAGTCGGGTCTGCACCAGTAAAGAAATTGAACCCGTCGAAGAAAGAAGAGCCGGAATACTCAGTGTCGAGCTTGTACAACGTAGTGGGGGGTTGGCTAATAGCAGCGGCATAAACAGAGGAAGCAAGAAGCAGAGCAGAAGCGAGTGTGATGCTTGACCTCTGAAAGAGTGAAGAGGACGGCATGGTGTAAAGAACGACTTTGAAGGAAGGATCGACAAAGAGGGACTGGGGAAGACAGGTTCAAATAAGGTCACAGCATGGCGTGTGTTGGACAGTCGAAGCACTCAGCTAGCCTTGGTGCCTAGGAGTCTATCAAGATGCTGCAAAGCGGAAACTGGAGCCCTAGTGAGGCACAACAATATGTGCATATGGAGCAACCCAGTGGTCTAGCCAACTCGATACGCAGAAAGAACACGACATGAATGTTAACAAGCGGGGGCTTGAGCTGACGGAGAGCATCATTGTGAACTGATACGAAGACGTTGGTATCGGATCCGTACGTGGCGACGTTCGAGATTGTGAAATAGAAAACTCTTGGCGCGCTAGGACAAGTTCTTCTCTCACCCTAATTTCCCCAGAAAAACTCGTCAATACCCCTGATCGACAAACTTTTGCTCGCACTCATGGGGCTTGGAAGTAGTCTCGACTCACCGCATCACCTGCGTTCGATCTACCATATAGGCATACACAGCAATCTGTCTGCCAGAGTCACTCATGTTTTTATTTGAGGTATATAAAAATGGATTGCCAGATGTTACTGGGAGAGTGAGAGTGCGACGACAAGGCAGCCCATCTACTTGTCTTGTCTCGACGGAATGACCAACTGGCAAAGCGACCTGAACCCGAGCACGATGAAACAGGAGGGTACAGAAAGAAGTCCATACTGCTTTGGTGCAATTGCTTGTCGTTTGGACGGGTCCCGTAATACATAGCCTGAAGTTAACTTGAAGCAACACCACTCCTCAGCTTGTCACTCTCTCTGCCACATTACTCGATTCGAGAGCACGGAACGGCTCTTCTTTCCTACACGGGACGCGGAACACGCAACGCTGACGAATTCAACAACCCGCAATGCGCTTAGCTAATCCGACCTCGGCTTTCCTGATGTGTTATCTACTTGATGCTGTCCTGTTGAGTTTTTTTGTAATTGGCGTTTTCTATTTGTTTTTTCTTGGCTGTGACTCGCGACGTTGCTGTGATCTTACCTGTGATATGCAGACAGCGATCGCATCACCCGCCTGCAAAAGAGATGAAGACGAGCGCTCTCACGTCTTCTGAGATAGACATGTGGGAAAGAACTTGAGGTCAATCAGTGATGCTTCCAATATACGTCACTCTTACTCTCTTGATATCCGTCGGGGCCATCCAAAAACACTCCTAATCTCCACATCTCTTTGATTTTACTAAGTAGATATGGATACCGGTAGTGTTAAACGGGTTGGATCTGTTCAAAGTTTGGAAACTCCACAAACGCTGAATTTGAAATCTGGAGACCATGGTATCATGGTACGTAACACTCGGGCCCATTTGACCTCGGTGGTCATGCGAGATCCACATCGGTGGTCTGAAAATGGCGGTGAATGATGATTGGACAATCAAACGAGGCTGACTGACTTTGCCTAGCTCTCGCGAATCCGCCTTCTGAGCCTCACCTTACAGAAATTAGGCACCTAAGGCCCACTTGAGCCTGGTTAATGATGACTGGAGCCAACTTTCACCAACACCCTGAGTCACTTTGTGTCTCTTGTTGCTTTTCGTTCTTGTGATGCTACGAAAGGTGTTTTCGAGAGTGTTAAAATCTGTTCGCAGAAGAAGTGCTGGCGAATCCTCTCAACAGAAACAAGTTGACTTGGAGACGATCGTCGACATAATGTCCTCCGCACCGCCTGCACAAGTTGACTGTATGCTGATGAAGATTCCGTCCAACATCCTCAATGGTCTTGAAATTGCAAGCGGCAGCATGAGCACGACATCAGACGGCGACAACATCGACAGGAACACGTCCGACACCGCCTCCGCCATCATCCGCACCACCAGCACAACATCCAAATGGAGCCTCAACTTCAGCATCATCCTATCGCTCCCCGCCGAGCTACTCGACGAGATATTTACCTTTCTCTGCCTGGCGGATCGGTACTCATTCGCACTCGCCTGCAAGCACTTTGCACAATACGCATACTCCTCACCAGCCTTTCTCACACCCGCGCTCTTGTCCACCGCTGGCAAGAACCAGGCGCCGCCGCGGGCGTCGCGACGACAACGACGACGACGAGGATATGGGCAGGAGCCACCACTCTGCATCGAAACGCCGATCGACATACCGAGGACACGTGCTTACCGGGATCTAATGCAGCTGCTTTCCAAGGGATGGTGCCCGCCCACGGTGCACTGGTGCGACAACTGCCGTGGCTTTCGGTGCTTTCCTCTCAGCATCCGGGATATGTGGTACACGGATGGTGGGGGGGTGGAGAAGCTGCCGGAATACGCGCGTCGGAACTGCGAATGGAGTCGAGATCTGACTGTTGCCATGGAAGGAGATGTGTGCTGGAATCACTTCTGCCCAGCGTGTGCGGGGAGAGCTTGTGGGCCGAGATCCTCCACCGCCCAGGGCGAGCGAGCGGTTAAGAAGGTCGTGGGCTCGCCTTAATTATTACAAAAGAGAGTGATTGTTTTCTTTTGGTGTGATGATACAGCTATGGGAATAGATGTGGTGGGTCAATGGCTAATGATGTATGAAGATGAGAGATGATCAAAGTGTGTCACAGAAAAAGCAGGGAGGGAGACCAACTAATAATGCTACGCTAAGTGGTGGAAAATGCTGCTTGAGGGATTTAGTATGATGTTTGACAAGGTGAGATAAGACAAGAAGCTGAGGCGATGCTTGATGTTTCAGACCCGTCGCCCTCTTTCTAGATTCCTGAGAGGCGAATGGTAGTTTCTCCCTTCTACCATTTACATGATAAATCTATCCCAATGCTTGATACATTAACCTGCTCTCAGTGTTCTGGCATCCTAGGATTCCTGCTATACCACAACAACTGGGCAATGAGAATCAACAACATATTCCATCCGTTGCCATTAATCGACAATATCTCTCACAGCCTTGATAAACCTGGTCCAGCTGTCCCTCCTGCTTCTTCTGCCTAACCTCCATGCCTCGTATACCCCGCGCCTCTTGGAACGTGAAATCAACTCCTTCTTCAGGCAAGTGGGGCACTCGACGGGATGCACAGTCTCAGTCTGACTACGTCTTTCCAGCAACACGCTTCCATTAGCACCGTCCAGTATGCCGAGCAGCTCGGTCGTGCCGGTTCCGGTGGCACAGAAATCGCAGGACAAAAAGGAAGTATCTTCGGTGTGACTATAGCACCAGATTTTGACGAGATGATCGTAGCGCTGCGTGCGCGTCCACACGTTCCACGTGGCTTTGTCGGTGAGTGTCTTGAGCGACCAGGCCGGAGCACGGTGTCCGTGGTCGGGCGTGGCAGGGAGTGTGTCATCGGCTGGTTCAGACACAAGAGGAGAGCAGCTATTGTAACCGTTGAACCAATTCAGGCGGACATGGATATTTAGGCCGAGGAGAATTTGGTTGGCAACGGATTCAGGTAGTCGGTCTCGCCACATTTTCTCGTTGCGCGCCAGGATGCGGTGACATTTCCAGCAGTATAGGTATCGAGATTTATCGATCCAGCCGTGAGCGAGGCGGAGGACGAGGGTGCGAACTTCTGGCATAGAAGCATAGATCCGCGGGAAGCGCAAGTGAGAGAGACTTCGGTGGGTGAAGTTGGGTTGGGCGAATCTCATCCAGCCGGGGTGGGTGAGCGCTGGAGCGGAGAGGACGGCCGCGCATAGAGCCTTGCATGTGAGTCCCAGACAGACGCGGTCGACAGGGTGGAGGTAGTTGATGATCAGGTGCAGGATGTCTTTAGGGAGGCCAGGGAGGAGAGGGAGTGAGGTATAAGAGCCTGAGGTAGACGTGAAGTCAAGATTGACAGATTGCGGAAGGAGAAAGAGAATGATCTGTCCTTCAGAGTCTAGGCTCCAGCTATATGTTGGTGACTTGCCCATGGTAGACCTGATAGTTAGTGATAGAGGGGAACGATAATGTTTGTTGGCACGGAGAGATCCTTGAAGGTTGGAGGCATGTAGAGCAGTGTGTGGTGCTGAGAGAAGACATTGTAGTCGCGTAGCAACAGAAATTGGGTATATATGGCAATAACACCGCTGCCTATGAAGCAGTGTGAGAGATGACATTGATACAATGCACAACTGTGGTCAATCAGAGACACTGCCCTTACTAGTGTCTGATTCCTGAATTAGTATCACCACAGCTAACAGGGTATACTTAAACCGACATACATATCATAACTATGCATCTGACTATCATTATATGATATTCGGCAGTCTCCACGTCGCAGTTGGTGTGAAATGAAACAGAAATTAATATAAAGCGGACAGGTACCTGGCTTTTAGACTGGCTCTTGGCTTGTTCAGTGGAAAGAACTGCATTTCAGGTCGCGAAGAGATTATAATAATTTACCTGTGTGATCATACAGGACAAAGAAGAGCATGTTGATCTTTGTAGTGAAGACTAGTCTTATTAAGATGTTGTGGTGAGTATTGGCAGGTGAGAGGTCTGTGAGGAATAAGGAATAATGGTGTCCCTTAATTAGTTGCTTTAAAAGTTATTAACGGACTTAGGATGTGCAATGGCATTGCTACACCTTATCTATGAGTAGCTCAGACAGAGCCTCATAGTTGTGCACAAAGTTTATTGTTCATGAGAGTTGAGTTATCTTCATTTACATGTTGTCAGGCTGTGCAAACTGTGTGGCTGGACTCTGGCCTTGGCTCTGGACAGCCGCCTTCACGTGAACGTCTTACTACTATATGTATTCCATAGTAGCTCAACAATTGGCTAAACAGACATAGTTAAGGTCTTGGATTAACATGACTATCTTTAGCACAAGCTAGAGTACACAGCAGGTACAGTATGGACAGCACAAACAATCTCTCTCTGAAAGATGTCAGGCATTGTTTTCAACGATTTCTTGGCCATCCCGGCCTCAACGCTGTCTAGCTTAGCAATCTTCTCGTTTTGAATAGAAACGATATCCTCGCTTGTATTATTCCCAGGTTCCCAGTAGCCCCTCTTGCCCTGACCACGCTAAGCGGTGGTGCTCTAATAAGACGAAGCCCGAGGACACTGGCACGATCGAAAAAGACTTGCTTTTCCCCTTCCAATTCCACATGGTATGGCATCCTCCCTCACTCTGAACGAATTATTTTTGTTACTGCTAAGTTTGATCAACCAAATCGCTTGCGATGCAACATCACAGACAAGGAAAGAAGCAATGATACAGGGGTATCATCAAGGTCGATAGTATTGTGACAGGGGAGGCGAGGATGAGCCTCACTCGTCGTGATTGTGGGAACACGACCACTGATGGTGTTCAGTATGTCTCAAATGTCCAGGAAGGCGCTGATGAGACGTGAGTTTGGCCCGTGAACTGGAAATGCGTATTCGGAGTCGGAGTTGCAGCGGCAAAATTGAAACTAGTCTTTGGAGCTGCAACGTCAGGGGTAATAGGTGGTGTGTAGAGCCCATGCAGAGAGACGGCGCCGAAGTGACCTTTCCGCGGGGTACCAACATTCTGGAAGGAATTGCCATGGCTGGCTGTTGCTGATGGTGGTGTACGCTCCTGGGTTGGTGTTAAAGGTGCTCGATTGGCCAGCATTGCTCTTCGTTCAAACCAGCCTGACAGAATCTTCGACACGCTGTAGTGACGGGCGGATGCATACTTGCGCGACACAATCAATGACGGGTCGGACATGCGGTCAGACAGATCCACGAAGACATTGCTGCAGAACTGGGAGGCCCACTCCGTCTGACGAGCCTGAGGTCGGCCAAGAATGTGGCGTGCCAAGGCGAGCGCAGCGAGGGCAAGGGTGGATGATTTCTGCGAGACAAATTCTCGATGGTAGAGTGCAATCTCAAGTATGCACAGAGTCAGATTCTCCGTCTCGGGATCGACTACACTGTCCTTGGTTGCCATTTTTAGGAAGGCATCGACTGTGGGGTGGCCAATTACCCAGCCCAGAGTCGAGAGCACATGCCACTCCATTTGTAAGAACATGTCGTCGTCGTAGAGGGAGCAGCACATGGACTTCAATTCCTTGATGGTGGGCACCTTCTCTTTCTTGTCTCCATACTTGGAGGCGATGAGCAAAGCTGCACAGCCAACAAGCTGGTAGTGACGCTTATACACCACACGCTTGGAGCAGTATCGGTCGAGAAGATTGATCGCGAGAAACAGGGTCTCTGGCAGTAGCTGGAATGCGGAGTGAGCTTCAATTAAGAAGTCAAGCAGATACGGGCGCATGCACCACTGAATTTCAGTCTGGATATCGATTGAGTCAACGTCGGGGAGAGTTTCAGCCTAGATAGTCAGCAGGGGCTCAATGGGACACTGATCATGTCAAACATACGTCCATTCGAAGCATGTGTTCTAACATGTCCTGGGCATAATCGTCCGCGTCCATTCGGGAAAGCTCTTCGCCAAGGAGGTATTGGCGATGACGAGCGACTTCTTTTTCATGCTCCTGCCGCTTGAAACGAGCCTGCTGATCAAAGATCTCGGCTGCTCCACCGCTTTCATAGCCACTGTCGGTTGAGCCAAAGGAGGAAACTCGGTTGAAGGCCATGATGAGAGATATCAGTTACAAAGAGAGAGAGATGAATAGACCAGTGTTAGGGTGGGCGGGTACGACGAGGATTAAGGAGTGACTGTCGTCAACGTTTGCTGATTAAAAGAGTATGGTGAATGAGTGTTGGGGACAATAGATGTCGTGACACTGGAGGTGGCCAGGACCTGTAATAAGGATGAGGAGTCAAACGTCGATGTCTGGACGACACCCAGCTTGACTTTCCTCGGAAGCCCGAAGGAATCGAAATGGCACCCCAAGTACAAGGGGAATGGAACGACGTCAAGATGATTGGCGAGCGGAAATGCTCATCTGTGCGGGGATCGGAATGGCCTAGATTAGAAAAATCGACAAGTTGACAGTGAAGGTCGAATGAACGCCTCCACCAGCAGGTGAAGCTCAGGCCGGGTCAAGAATGTGGGCAAGGGACGCCCGTCTTGAATCTGGGGAATCGAGCTCTAGCAAGGTCTGTCAGCCAACCTGATATGGGCTATTTCTGCATTGCCATCTTACTTTTGCACGTGGGATAGATCTCGACCGTAGCTTGAGCCTGGGTGGGTGGTGGCTCGTAAAGCGGAAGATGAAGAGGAGACAAGCGGTTTGGTATCTAGGTGAAGATATGTTAGTCATACAATGAATCAACAGTTTTCAGCGGGAGAAACAGTAGATATGGTTCAACAGTTAGTAGAAGGGTCTCGCCAAGCCATCACCAGGCGCGGTCACCTGTTGAATGATGAACAGTCAACTGCTTCAGTATCAAGCATTCAAGGTTCCTTGCCAAATGTGCAAAATTCCAGCATGACGGTAGCAGAGGTAAAGTGGTGTGGTCAAGACCAGCTGATCAAAGCACAGATGCTCCGCCCTTCATAGGCAATCTGGTGGGATGGAATGTGACTTCCCTTGCTCTTATACCGGCTTCAAATGTTTTATTATTCTTCTCAACTCTTTTGATAGCATTCACCTTTCTTTGCAAATCTCTTCTCATACACCAATGGGCTCTGTTTAAGCAGCATACAGGTAAGATTGATTTGTGGGGGTCTAGGTCACATTGGATATGAAGATTGGCTATGCCATCCATGGTGCCGTCCTGGACATGGGAATCGAAGCCAGTCGACCATGGCTGCCATCACTCTCAAGCCATGCTCATATAGTTGGGTTGACACAATAGTCCAGTGTGGGCAGAGTGAAGGGGCTGGGCAATATTCTGGTGAAGATGATGCTTACCAAAGTGACTCAGGCAAGGGTACAATCGTACAGCACAGGTTCGAGAGCAGGAAGCTATCCAGAACTTCTGCAAGAAAACGAATGGATTGTCAGAGTCAAGAAAGAAGACCCCAGTTGACCTCAGCGGGACAAGGTTGGGAGTGAGAGGAAGGAGGGTGGTCGAGGACGGTCAGCAGGGTTCCGTGATTGGATTTCTGACGTCCAACGACAAGAGAGGAGGCGGTGAGGTTATGAGGATTGTGAGCAGCTCCTCAGCAGGTTGAGAAAAGGGTCGTGGGAGGATGAAGCAGGAGAAGAGGAGACAGAAGGCTGGTGGAGTCTGATGAGGTACGAGGAGAGTGTGCAGTGATTGGATGTAGCGTGCTCAGCGCAGACTACAGGGGTAATCCTGCTGTTCTTTGTTTCGTTGTGTGGGTGCCCAGTGCCCACAGCCCACCCAGATTAACCTGCGAACAAGGCCCACCATCCAAAAGGCAAACTGCCGGCTTAGCTGTTAGCTGCAGGTGAACCCGAAGCCACGTCTTTTCGTGACAGTATTACCAACTACACTAACTAATACCAAGAGGCGTGTTGCCCCTAAGGCGCCCGGCGGGCACACCTGTCTGGGGCCCTTTAGGCCTTACTTCCTCCCTAAAACAGCCTGGCAAGTACATTTTCAATTCCCTTTTGTTTTCTTGAGTTGATTGGCAATGCTGCACCCTTCCACTGTCAAACCAATAATTAATCATCAAACAGGAAAACCTTTTTCACTCGAAACCTCTCTCCCTGCATTATCGATAGCCTCCTTTTGTTGCCTCTGTATGCGCCGAACAGCCTGCCTGGTTGCCCACTCTCGCTGTGCACGGCTGGCTGAGTGACTTGACACAGAACCGTACACGTTACCACAAACCTGCCGGATGGGGGAAGGGGATCGCCGGCGTGCTCTTGTTTTACGACATTTTAACCTTTTGTACAGCGCACCAGGATGGACGTGTTCCTGGTTGACAAAAGTATCTGCGAAGCGCGTTTTTCGCGTCAATTGGCCCGTGACCCTGCATCTCCCTGTTCCAGGGCTCTGGATCCCATGCGAGCCCAGCTGTCAGCTCTCTGGCAGCCGCTTTGGCGTCGACTATCATTGTGCCTATTGTAAGATTCAGAGCCGGGTTTCGGAGTTTGGTGAGGAGATGGCGTGTATTACAGCCGCCAACGAAGCAGATTGCTCAGCTCGAATTTGCTTGCCATGTCAAATCTATCCTAGGCCGAGTAGCACAAAACCAGACAGGACGTGTCTGGCGTGTCAGGTCCTGTGAAGGACAGGGAATCCCTTCTCAGTCACTCAAGTTAGCAGGCTAGTTAATTTTGGCATTGAAGACGATCCATACATTCCATACATAGCAATTTGCATCTCAACAACGTGCCCTTGCACAGATGGAAAACTATTTCAAAGTAATGCTTAGCTTGTAGTCAGTATTCCACACGACTTCTGGAAGGCACAGCATCTCCTGAGGCAACAAAAAAACCTTGTACTAATAGGTATCTAAGTTAGTAACTTGGCCGCCCTCCCTTCTGCTTGGGGTGTTTACTGCGTTCGGCCTACTGAGCGTGTTTTGGGCTCGGTGTAACGGCGGGATAAGATCATCAAAATACTCTAGGATGGGCCGGAAAGAAACTGGTTTGGCGCGAATCGAAAAAGTACCTGTGCTGCCCGTAGTACCGGTACAGGGCATATGATGCCTTCGCGCGGCGGGGTCGACAATGGTGCCAATTCACAGGCCCCCCCGGAGATAATCCTGAGACACCCAGAAAGATCACTGTTGCTTACGCCGTTCCAGCTTGCGAGCTTTTCCCAGTCAAGGTGCATCATACTGACTCTGGAGATAATTGCATAGTCAGTATCAAGTTGATCCCTGCCTCGTTCAAGCTCGCAATTATTCACAGGTACAGAACATCGAGCAACGGTTGCAACGTGTTCCACGGATCCATCTTCAAGATTCCGATCTGGGCAGGTAGAAGCTAGTTGATGCTCCCCACAACAGCCGCGGTCTGGTGCAGATTCCAGCGTGGCGACTCCGATCAATAATCGGCTGCAAAACGCGTTCACACACGCGGGGCGTGTATCGTAGCTTAAATTGCCTGCAGCATCGCGTCCGGCCGGGGGGGACTCAGCATGTCTTGGCTTCCAGGCCTCCCAAGCTAGTTTTAGTATTAATTACCTTGCTTGTTCCCTCATGGAGATATAGGTTAACTTCCAGGCTACTGCTGGAGACTGGAACAGCAATTTGAGCCTGACAGAGATTCAAGGTGACAAGACGGTGCTAGGATCCCAAACTGAGTGTTAAGTAGATCTTCGCTACAAGTTTAGGTTACTGTAGCTGGGGCAATGGCATCGTGTCCTAGCCTCGCCTACGAACAAGTACGCGACGACTAACTACTGCACGGGCTCCACTGGACTAAGCAATCTCTTTCGCGCGACTAGGTGTCACTTTGGACCTGACTTTGTGCATCGTAGTCGTCGTCGTTCTCGTTGTGATTGATTGACAACATTCTGGATCCTGCTGGCGTCTGCAAGGGGAGTTGATCACTGCATTGCCACAGCAAGCTGCAGCTGACACGGTCTCCTGTCGTTGACTGGTCTCACGCTCATTGTGTTGAACGTACGAGTGACCGGCACCTCGGTCGATCCGGCCGTGAGACATTGTCATGCTGCGACACGTCACACAAGGTAGGGCTCCGTGCCAAAGAGATTCTGTCATTGCTAGGGCATACTTGAGGCGCGGTCGTCTGAGTAATCCGGATGATATATTCCCCATCGCATTTAACAGCACACTGGAGATTCTTACGCTCCTCATCAAGCCATTTCATGTTGTTACCGAGGCCGAGCTCGATTTCAGTAGCCTTCCAAACAGGAGTTGGCTGCAGAGCTCTTCTCGGTCGTCAAACGACCACAGCTTGCTATCTTTCAGGGGCTGCTTTTTGGAAATGGGCAACAAATGGTTTTTAGGTAAGGAAACCGTTGCATTTGAATCTGCGTATCTAGCAGGAGGTATGCATCCTGCTCGAGTTTTCAATCCTGTACTTCCTCCCCTGTTGGTCCTCGCGCAGAGCCCTTGGTTTGGTTACTATTCTCTTCTTCCCTTCTGTTTGCTCGAGGGTGCCGAGGAATTTGTGGCCATCTCATGTGAAAACCAGCATCAAAGATACATCGGGGCCAGTTCTGAGACTGCGACTACCCGTTGATCCATGATGATAGGCCATCAGCCAAGATATCCATCATCTCCTTGTTCCCTCCTGTCCTCTCTTCCTCCGTTTTGTTTCGCCTTCAATAATGTGGTGATGAGTCGGCTCATCAAAACCAGCCGCTGTGTGCATTGTTGGCTACACTGGACAGTATGGGTGATGCTAATTTTGCCGCTTTAGGTCAGATATCCTGTGAGATCCAGGTATGTGGATGGTGTCAAGCCAGAGCCGAGAGCCAGTCCGTCGAATGATCCCAATATACAATCAAAGTCAGAGGCCCCCACGCAGGGTGAGGCAACTTCTCTTTCTTCAAGATCTCGGATGAACTCTCAAGGCGTGGCCAGATGGTACGGCGTGGAGTTGATTAAGACTTCTGAGCCTGCAGGTAGATGGCTCGAGGTGGACTGTGGTTGTTCCATAGCTCGTAGTCGACGATGGTGATGGTGACGGTGACGGTGCAGAGGTGGTAGATAAATGAAAGACACGTTTGTATTTGTATCTTTTCGTGTCGTGCTTTCTGACTGATGTTCTTGCTGTCGAAGGGTTGTCTTCAGGTCACATGACCAATCGGTGGAGTTGGGTGTGCTCAGGTGAGTGTCTGACGGTTTGAGTGAGAGCAGCAAAGAAATAAATCAATGTGAAGAGTAACACACTAAGATATCTTCTTGTGGTATATGATTGTTGATGGTCCAGCACTTTGCATTCAATGCCAGTGTGCAGAGAAGGAAGGCCTTTGCAGTTGACGGCTGACTCCTCTAGGAGAATATGTATATCGGCCCTGAAGGGCGCAATGGCAGAACACGCCAGCTAACACGAATCTCAAACTCCACCCGGGGCCGACGGACCAGTCACGAAAATCCTGCCGCCTACTGCTAAGGTTGAGTGATTGTAGGGACAAACGGCAAACCGAGGCGGCCTTGCATTCGCATCATCGACGTCCACCTATGACCGACAACCGCACGGCTCTCCGCCCGAGGCGGCTTGAAGCTAGAAGAACTGTCCCATGCAGAAGCCTTGGTTGCTGGGCCATGTTCGCTGGCCTGACAAGGAACAGTGACAGGATACCGGCCAATAAAGTCTTGAAATATCAATGGTGCCTGAGGCTTGATTGGCAGAACATCAAAATAGGGCAACTGCGCCTCAGAGTTTCCAAAAAGGGGGGGGGGTCGTTTACGAAGTTTCGGCCTAGGCCCTTCGTCTTCGTGTTCGTTTCAGCGCCTTCGGACGAAAGCAAGGGAGAACAGTGTCAGACGCCGATTCGTCGTCGCCCTTGCGATCGGGCTTCGGGCCCTTCTCAACACATGTTGCCCCGACCGAGTTCACGGACTTGGCTCGACCTGGATGGAAGATACGGGAGTAGTAGGCCTTGTTGTTTATGTCCGACTGCTTCTGCACATTTGGATCTGTTCCAAATCTCTGCTCAGAGTACTTGCACATGGTTGCCTACTACGGAGAGTCCCTTTTCGTTCCGTTGATTTCTGAACAGGGTGGCTAATCTACCATCAACTGGGTCAGCGGTGGGGCATCTGCAATACCAGAACTTTCTCTGCACGTTCTAGCCGCACCGTTCCGAAAAGAACGTTTTCAAATCGATTGGGAAGGATAACAAAGCAATCCAACCCCCGGCAACACTTTCCCAAATAAAACGGTGGGATCACCAGCCACAGATTTGGTCACTCCTAGACTTGGTTGTGGCTGTTTTGTGGCTGTTTTGTGGCTGTTTTGTGGCTGTGACTGATTTTGCTTCTTTCAGCCTTGCTGGCCCAGTCAACTAACTGGTACAAGTATTGAAATTGGTCAGGGCTAAGGGATAAGATAGCTGTGTGAAGTACGTCAAACACAAAGCACATGTCAATGTGAGTGCTTTAGAGGGCGAGAGCACTTGATTCGACCAGAAAAAGACACGTTGTGCATGGCTTCCCTTCCGATGAACTTGTCAGGTAATTGATGCAGTTGGCGTAGGGAATGCCTGTCGGATTTCCCGGCGACGCTTGATTTGGCGCACCCACACTACCGGTAGTCAAACTGTTGACTAGGCCATTGGTGATCTTGGACTTGAAGATCACATGTGCACAAGGAGAGTTTGGTGAGAGAAGAAGTTTCTGAATTTTCAAGTCTGAAAAGCCACTGCAGGCTGCCGACTCTATCCTCTCCTCCTTCCCCTGCTGCTCACTCGTCTCTTCTCTGCCAAGTTCCCGTTCGTAGCGGACAGCGCATCTCCCTGCTGCATCACCGCTTTCACATCTCGCTTGCCATCCGCGTCCTTCGCATTCCCCGCCTTGGTTGGACTGTTCCAGTAATATACCACCTGCGCCGCTAAGATTGCGTTCAGCACGAACCCTGCTACATACCCATACAGAATCAACTTATCGTCCACTTCCTGTAACGTAGTAAAGATCCTGCTCAGACTGCCGCCGAGGTAGTTGAAGACTGCAAACGCAGACAACTGGCCGGTACCGCCCTGCTGGTAGATTGTGAGGATCTGGGGCACTTTGCTGGCAATAGCCAAGGCGCCAGCACCGGCTTGCAACTGTGTCATTTGTGCTGCCGTGACAAGCGTGTCAGTGCCCAGGAGAGCGTACAGCGCGGATCCAGCCGCGGCAAGGAATGCGCCCGCGAGCGGCAATTTCCTCGAGTAGATGAGGATAAGGACGCTGATGAGGATGTCTTGCGTGAGGATCAGGGCTACCTCACCGTACGTGCTGAACGGGTTTCCCTGTCGCGCATTGTAGGCCAGAGTGATGAGAAAACTTGCCGTTTCAAGCGCGTAGCTGGAGAATGACAGGCCCTCGGCCGACCGAGACCGCATGAGTTTGCATATCTGCGGGACTTTGACGATAGAGGAGGCCGCAATGATAGCAATGCCCAGGGCCTTGGAAATCGCCAGCGACACGCATTCTGGGTGCGACGTGATGTCGAGATGAAGGAGGAGCGCGCTGTGGCAGGACTCGCCAAGGAGGCTGATGATCACGTCGGGAAGCGGCGAGGGGAGGTTGGTGGTGACGGGGAGGAGATATGGTTTGAGAGGGTCAAGCACGATGCTCTGGATCTGATCCATGGCTGATTGATAGATGCACCAGTGTGGGAGTTGGCGAAACAACAATTCTGATGTGTCCAAGATCGACAGTACGGTAATTACTGTAATTTATAGGCGCGCTAAGACCGCGCGGACTTAGGCTTTAAGGAAGCAAAACATTCACCTCCACAAAGACCTGACTTACACTTTCCAACCTACTCCAATCGAGCCCCGCAGCAATCATGTCGAACAAAGCGGCCATTACATTCACCCAGCGGGGTCAGGAGCATGTCCACCCAGTAGCTCAGAAGCTCTTCCATCTTGCCGAGAGGAAGCAGACAAATCTTGTTCTCTCGGCCGATGTGACGACTACTGAAGACCTGCTCGCAATTGCCAACGACCTCGGTCCGTATATTGCTGTGCTCAAAACCCACATCGACATTGTCTCGGACTTCGGCAGTCATACGATTGCTGGTCTAGGCAAGCTTGCGGAGAAACATGACTTCCTCCTGTGGGAGGATCGCAAGTTCATAGATATTGGCTCCACCGTCCAGAAGCAGTATCGGGGAGGTGCCCTCAAGATCCATGAGTGGGCACACATTGTCAATGCCAGTGTCCTACCTGGACCTGGCGTTATCCAGGCTCTAACTGAGACCATCTCAGAAGGCGGTATTACCGATCGAGCCCTCCTCATCCTTGCAGAAATGACCTCCAAGGGCTCTCTTGCGGTAGGTGACTATACCAGAGCCTCTGTGGAAATTGCACGCAAGTACCCGGCTAGTGTCATTGGTTTTATTGCCACCAGAGAGCTCTCCAGCTTCGGGCCTGCCCCAGAGAAACCAGAGGATTTCATCGTATTCACCACTGGTGTCAACTTGGCCTCAAAGGGAGACAGCCTGGGACAGCAGTACCAGACGCCGATATCGGCAATAGCCGGAGGTGCCGACTTCCTCGTCGTCGGACGAGGCATCTACGGTGCTTCAGATCCCGCTGCCGCTGCTCACGAGTATCGGACAGCTGGTTGGAGTGCCTACGTCAAACGAGTGGGCATTGTCAAACCGTGAGTCGGAGCGCCACTCCAATGGTAGATTGTGGTCGATCATCTAGTGAGAGGGTTGACAGCCGATCTGGGACCCTGAGTCGCTATGGGATATCAGGTCAAGAAGGAGATAAGAGGAAAATAGGAGGGCCAAGAAGAGATGGGTGGGAGTCTGGAGCCCTTTGGCGGCAAGCGAACTCTTGCACGTGGCGTCTCCGACACGTCCGCCAAGCCTGACATGTAATGATGATCAATGATGACGTATTTCGACTTCTCAATAGAGCCTTGCAAGTCAGAACCTCTTGTAACTTTCGGCGCTCAAGGTGGTATAGAAGGATGTCCCTGTCGTAGCAACAGTTCGAATGCTACGCGGCGGTGACCTGGATGTGGCCTTGCAATTCTTCATGCAGGTATGGAATGCCTACTATTAGCATGAGTAGACCGCCACGCTAATATGAGAAAGCGCAGAATCACAAAACAAGGAAGACCAATATCACGGTTTATTTGCCACATTTTCTTCATGTTTTCTCTTCCTTTACTGTCAACAATTTTCTATTTCCTTTGCACAAAATCCAGGCTTCTTCCTCCTCCCTCCGTTTCAGCAAAACCAATTATCGTCCCCTTTTCCTGCTTCCCCTATTCCTTGTCCTCTGCAAAAGCAGCCGCTGACATCTTCCTGATCTCCTCCTCCAGCTTCTCCTTCATCCCTGGTCTCTTGTCCTCCTTTGCTGCCTCATACAGCTCATATGCTCGGAACTGTCTTGTCATGACCTTTGTCATGACGCCACGACCACTAATCCTGAGTTGGTCCTTGTGGACCACGGCCATGGATTTTTTGGCGCGTTGCCCGACGACTTGGTGGAATCCCTCTGGGCGTTTGCCGGCCATGCAGTCGTTGTTGTCACGGTGCAAGCCCATGTGCGTGGGCTTGAAGAAGAAAGAGTTTGGTTGTTGTCGGCGGCGGATGATCTTCTTCCCGCTGCGGTTGACGCTGGTGGTGGCAGCGTTGCTGCAACTGCTGCTATTGGTGGGAGCAGCAGTGGCTTCCCTCATGCGTGGTGGGGTCAGAGGAGGCGTTGGGAGCGCCGCTTCGTCAGCCTTGCGCTTTCCCAAGACAGTAGTTGTCGTCGATGTCTTGTTGGTGGTGGCGGTGGTGGTGATGGCGGTGGCGAGAGGCTGTTGGGTCTCTTCCATTTCGTTCACTGCCTCCTTCTGTCCAGGCAGTGGCTTCTTGTTTCGGGTGAGCCACTCGTTGTTGACCGAGTCGTACAGCCAGGCCTGGCCTTCTGGGGGTGGCTGCTCTGGCTTTCTTGCCGGCTTGATGAACTTTGGCCGGCCTCGCTCGCAGTCTTTGATCAGCTCGTAGAGATGGGGGTATTCTTTGCGGCCCGCACTCAGAATTTTGTCTCTCAGCTCGTCGGATGGCGTGTAGTGGCTGTAGACAGGGACGTGGTAGGCCACACGAGCTGTCTGTTTGGTGGCGGCTGGGACGAGAGCAATCGTGTTGTTCTCCATTTCGGTCTTTGTATATGGAGCTGGGAGTTTGGTTGACGAGGGCTCTGTTAGCAATGGTAAGCTTCTTCTCTGTCACAGCGATGGATATGGGGAGCTTACTTCTGCCTCGAAGTAGTTTGCCTTGACTCCCTGAAAACGAGCGTCAAGGAGGAAGTTGGTTGCTTTGGATTGTTGCTGCAGATGCTGGCAACGCGGTACTGACTTCTGTAGGTTGTGATGAGCTCCAGGGCCCTTCTCGATGCTTTGGTTGATCTTACTGTTGGTCGAGATGTTTTATGTGAAGCAATGGAGTCTGATTTTTAACTTGGGTTGATTTGATCTTGGTGTTTGAAGTCTCCAAGTTTGCTGATCAACTATGTCAAAGATTGGTGAAGATTTGGCCGGTAAGCGAGGACTTGGGCTGAATTAAATACATTCGATGAGCAAGGATTATGATACATTGAGTGGGAGAAACTCCATTGCTCAATTGGAACTATTTGTTGGGTTCCAATGGAAGGGCAGAGCAAGTATTTGCTATTCTATGGTACGCCCCAAAAGCGGTATTCGTGGTCGTAAACTATCCACATAGCGTTGGTCTTACTTTTTTGGTCCGGATCATAATCTGCCACCAGGATGAGATACTCAGACGTGTCAAATTTATGCTATCAAGTATACAGCATCCTGTTCGACATTAGCCCATAAGTGATGGCGAGAAGAAGTGCAAAGGGGTACAAGTCCAGGCAGTCACTTCCTATTTTGGACTAGTATCTAGTGCCAAGATCCAACAACAAACGGAGCTGAAGGCAGTGATTCAACAGGGTCTGCATAGAGAGGCCCAATGGATGGGAAGTTAAGGTTATGGCTGCTAGTGCTTTCTCTGGCATTGCTTTACGTGAAATCGTCGATGCCGATAAGTGAGTGCGCATGCAGGGACCAAGAGAACCGTGGTATAACTCATGCTCATTTTGGAACTAGCCAATCAGCCTTCATTAGGCATCTACGACTGGATAGTAGCGCTCCTCCCTCACCCATTCCATTGGACTGCCGTTGAGCTTCACGTAAATTGCGTATGTATGAAGAGAAATAGACTTGGAGTGCCGCGGGACATGGATGTCGTGATATTGCCGTTGTCTGATGAGGGTCGTGGGACCTGAAACGGCTAATTAGCAGACGGAGAATGAGATAATGCGTGCATGTACTTGATGGTCAATTTAGCTAAGAGCTGCAGATGAGTAACATATGAGGGGTACCGCCAAGACCTCAGCCTGCCTGGCAGGTGCAAACCGTGTCACGTTGAATGGTCGAAGAGACTAAACAATGAAGTCGCTCAGGTCACGTGGGACCATCTAATTGCCGCTTATCAGCGCCCGACCCAATCTCCGTTTATCGGTGCCTACCACTTTGATTATCCTCAACGAGAAAGGATAGGTGTCGATCTATGGGAATCTATAGTGTGCGCACCATACTAATTACCCAGTCGTCGATGACAAGGAGTTCTTGATAAGAAAACACTGCTAAGGTGTATACAGTGCAGATAGCCCCTTGTAATCCAGACGGCCGGGTCACGGTCTTCACATCATTCATTTTCTTTCTCTCTTGATCGCACTCATACGATTCGTATGATCATCCCCCCTGTACGATTCGCCTGTTAGAAATCCTCGAATGCTATGCACTCTTCGATGCAACATCAAGGTCCTTCTAGCATTGCTCAACCTCCCTAGTTGGGCCACTTGAGGATCTGGTTTTAATAGATCTTGCAGCTCTACTCTGTAGAATCTCACTGAACCGACAGCTTTCTTGAATGCAGGTAATTTACCGAGCTGACCGACAATGCATCCAAAGTAGTAGTAAGGCCGTCAACGTCATCGTTCAGCTCCATCGGGTATGGGGAGACGACAAAATGTCAACCTTCCACGGCCAGATTCTGGCCTTTTCTGTCTCAATAACGAATATGTCAAGATCTACTGACGCCCTGCTTTCATTGAAGGTGCCAAGGGGACGTTCTATCGACGCCAGACCAAGACATCAGCTCTAGGACCTGGAGATGATGCGGACACCTGGAAGATCTGCCTGAAGCATCTCAAGATGATCCAAGACGGCCTCCGGCAGATTCACAATCCCCGCACACGTGGATCACATCCAACATGAGCATCGACGACAGTTTGTCTCAGGGGCTAGACTTGACATCAAGTCTGGTGGCCCCTGACATCCTGGAGGAGCAGTTCCGGGAGCAGACGGTCCGGGAGCAGAAGGCTGAACAGAAGGAGCAGAATCGGCAGCAGATGGAAATTCGGCAGCAGCTTTTGAAAACGCTACGCAGCGTCTGGAACATGCTCTCAAGGCCAATATTTGGTCCGCCTCATGACACTTCATGGAATCAAGATGCAGCGCGGAAGTCGAATAATGCGACCGATCCGCGGATCTGTTGATACTGAGAAGGTCGAAGCCAAGACCACACAGCGATCATCGGTGATGTCGACCTTGTCGACATGACTTGTATCTCCCTGAAATCGGTCGGGAAAATCTACGACTAATTAATCTGCATCTGGCTCTGTTTATGTGCCTGATATGCCGCATTCTGTTGTTGTCGGTGCTGCTACTGCTGCAGCTGCCGCCCGGTGCCTGGTTCCACCGTACGCTGTCGGCATATAAGTTGAAGTCAGATCTGCCGTTGTCATAAAATATCCATCACCGGCCCATTGCTGCGATGATCTATAGGGCGAAGCTGTCTGAATTGAGACTTCTGATATAATTCCTACCCATACTTAGCAAGCAGCTACTGAGAATGATTCTGAGGATGAGGGAGTCAATATCAGTACCAACTGTTAGAGAGGGGGCACAGGCTGATGATCTGCTTCTACGATATCAATGGTACCAAGAGACGGCGACAAGAAGTGATCCAGATGTAAAGGTCTTGCAGGAGCTGTAGAGGCTAATCAAGGCACTAGATAGCTGGCTTATGTAACCACTTCAATAACGGGATCCCACAATAGCGATATTAATGGCTTGCCCGTTTATACCGGTAATACTGATGATTAACTAGTAGCCAGGTGTCCAACTCCTGAGTATCCACGACATTTTCTCGACAGACGCAGGCTGGCACGGTGACTGACTTTTTTTACCTTACTCCATCCATCCATCCATCCATCTATCCATCCATCCATCCATCTATCCATCTATCCATCCATCCATCCATCTATCCATCCCTCCATCCATCTATCCATCCCTCCATCTATCCATCCGCCCACAACTATTCACCCGACCACCATGCAGATTGTCCCACTCCTCTCCTCCCTCCTCCCACTTCTTCTCGCCCTCACGACGCTCGCCAGCTCAGCCAACCTCGAGATTGACAAGCTCAAAGTGGTCGAATGCAGTCGCAAGAGCCGCGAGGGGGACCAGATCTCGGTGCACTACATCGGCACGCTATATGAAACAGGCCAGCAGTTCGACGCGTCGTATAGCCGCGGCCAGCCGCTGCAGTTCCAGCTGGGCGCTGGGCGGGTGATCAAAGGCTGGGACCAGGGCCTGCTTGACATGTGTATCGGCGAGAAGAGGAAGCTGACGATTGCCCCAGAGCTGGGATATGGTGCGCAGGCAGTTGGGCCCATTCCGGCCAACAGTATCCTGGTGTTTGAGACCGAGTTGGTGGGCATCAAGGGGGTCAAGAGCGAGCTGTAAAGGAGCTGGCAGTGACTGTAGTACTCTAGTGGTGGTGTCTACTGTAGTCATCTACTGTAGTCATCTACTATAGTCATCTACTGTAGTCATCTACTATAGTCATCTATTGTAGTCATCTACTATAGTCATCTACTATAGTCATCTACTATAGTCATCTACTGTAGTCATCTACTGTAGTCATCTACTGCATGGTATCTAGGTCTCTGCATGGCCGGTTCTATCGTCACACTGACTCTAGTGTAAGGTCCGACCATCCGTGCATCAATCAATCAATCAATCAATCCATCTCATCAAGCTTGTTCGTCTCTGTATCAGCATCGTCCTCGGCCACTAAGATTCCAACCAGGCACTCGGCCAACATGCCGTCCCAGTTCACCCATGGGTGCACCTCCATGAACAGGGCTCCTGCGTCTCTGCCTGCTCCCTTCATCAGCTCCGCCGCTCCGCCTGGGTGAAAGGGCAGATATGGTGTGATATTGTACACCCTGCCTTGATACACTGTCCATGCATCCTTGCCTTTCCGGCCGGTTTGTTTCTTCAATCGTGACGGTGTCACACGGACCAGATGGGCAGGAGCGTCCTTGCCTCGCAGACCGTTGTTGGGCTTGGAGGTCAGCGCAGCCCAGTCGAGCGGTGAATAGCCTGGTCCCAGGCTCACCTGCTTCGAGCGTTTCTTAGCCACCCCAAGCGTTGACGAGGCCGGCTGCATGTGCGTGTTCGACAGGACTTTCGTCTGGGGCACGCGCAGAGAGGCGGCCGCGGACAGAGGAGGCCGCATGAAACCATTGCCGGGCCGTGGCGGGGCCGAGATGGTGGGAGGCTTCAGGCGGGGCGGATTGCTGGAGCGGACTGTGAGCGGCGGCGGCGGCGGCGGCGGCGGCAATTGTGGTTGTGACTGCAGTGGCTGCTGAGGCGGATGAGGCGGAGGAGGCGCCACGGGCGCAGAAACTGGTGGATCCTCTGCGAGTTGAAGCTTTGTAGGCGACGAGTAACTCGCTGGTGGCCTTGGCGGGGGGGGACCAGCGGTGGAGGATGCGTTCTGCTCCTCAGTGATCGAGGGCATCACTCGCTCAATACTTGATGTAGAATCTCCGATGATATCAGCCTCGCCGGTCTGCTTTGGCTCCATCTGCCGCGCTGCAAGGCGAACAGCCACCGCGTAGATGAGATAGGCAACAATCAGCGTGGCCGTGCTGGCAGAAAACCAGCCCATTCTTCAACGACAGTCACAAATCACCGCACACACAGTTCGTCCCGACTTGAGCCACCGCAAGAGCACCATCATGCTTTGTTTAGAGTCAGTATATCACTGGGAGATGGATGGACATCGACGGCTGACCGGGGGTGAAACGAGGACAGCGGCAAAGGTCAAATGACACTGACATTTGAATCCCACCGAGGGGTTACTTACAGTATTATAACCTTGTTCAGCCTCGCCGCAGCAAGAAATCAACAATATGTTCCTCAAAACAAGGGCACGGAGAGGCCGTGTCTATGCTCTCGTTTGTCCTCGCGGTGTTTCGATGCTTCGATCATCCGCTGCTGCGACGGCCACCCTTTTGTAGTGCTCCGACCGCCACCTGTGCCAGGAAGTGGCCCTGCGGGAACAGGCAAGACAGCTTAAGCCTAATTAGCTGGGCGTTGAGCCGCCGCCTCCACCAGAAAGGGTGCAGAAGCTGGGCAACAGTGTCGGGCAGCAGTCTCGCACACTGACCAGCCTCGCCCTTTCCCTGTCGGCCTCTCGCCGCTCTCGGCTTCGCGCCGACGTGGCAATTATTAGTTATCAAGGCTTTCGACTTTTGACGCCCCGTAGGCAACCGAGTGGGCAACTGACTTTGCTCAAATCATGGGCGTCTGCGTCGAGGAAAGTTAATGACTGGCCCCCTTAGGAGCTCAGTGTGAGTCAAATACGCAGCGTCTCTCCTGCCGCCAGATCTTCGTAGCTCCTACGGATTATTACTGTAGACCCGACCGATCTCTGAGTACCGATCAGTACCTTATAAGCCAATGCTTGCCCTTTCTCTACTCCTTGTCTAGTGTGATCCGGCTGCTGTCCCCGCTTTGGCCTCCGTTTCATGCTAGGAAGCTGCAGGCGTCAGGATCGGCTACTCAACGTCAGCAAGTGTCGAGCTTGATCGAGTCACCTGCTCCTTCGCACCACCGCCCGCTGCTCACGGCCCAGGCTCCACACAAGCCGCCACTACTGATGAGCCGGGCAGGCGAAAGCACCACACATCCATCCCACCTGCCTAATGATCAGGTAGGCACATCACCTTCACCACGTCAGCACCCAACTCTTCGGTCTTTTTGTCCTCCCCATCCCAACTCACCACTACCACCACTACCACCACCACTATCGCCTACACCACACCACCTCTCGCCCGCTTCTTCATCCAATCAGCAGTCGCCCACCCTTGTCCTCTAAGCCTGTTCCTAACCCCACCATCCGGCACGCGCACCTCCAGGTTCCTCGCTTGTCTTGACCAAGCCCCGAAACTTAATGACAACATCAGCAGCTTGAGACTTGACTCCCTTACTCTCGCTCAAACACCCAACAGTTGACTGTCATCGACTAGATTTCTCTCAGTCAAGGCAAGCTGACTTTGCATCCATTTCTCTTCACGACAGGCCAAGGCCCAGGCACTCGTGCACGCTTTCTCATCAAGCCAGTCGAGCAGGAATGAGTTATCATGGAGGGCCAGCATCCCCTCCGATTTGCAACGCTGATGTGATGTCTCCTGCACTACCGAACCAACGTACTCCCAAGCGGCGACGATTAGGATCTGAACACTCAAGTGACATGGAATCCTTCCACAGTCCCGCCAGGTACTCTCCTGTCCACGAGCTCTTTGATGACGACAATGTCTTCTCTCCAGGCCAAGAACGGGACATTCCCTCCTCTCTTCGCATGAGCGGTATCAGTGATTCATTTCCTTTGGGTCCCTGGGAGATGGACTTGGTGTGGGACCCACTTCCCCTCTCCAACTCTTCTGCCCAGCCGCCTCAGAATCAGCTTCACCAGCAGCAGCAGCAACAGCAGCAACAGCAGCAACACCACCACCACCACCACCACAACCACCAGCAACGCCACCAGCAACATCACCACCAGCAACAGCAACAGCAACAACAGCAGCAGCAACAACAGCAACAACAACAACAGCAGCAACAACAACAACAACAGCAACAGCAACAGCAACAGTTGCCCCAGTTGCCCCAGTTGCCCCAGTTCCCGTCGGAGCTACCCCGTTATTACACCCACAGTGACTTCACTGGCTACATTCCGATCTCTCAGTCAAATCCACAGCATTTATACCCACATCCAAGCACCCACAGTGGCCAGTACTGGCATGCACCTGCACCGCCCCCTCTACCCTACCATCCGATGCCCCCAAGCGCCTACCCTGTTGTACAGCCTCAAGCTGGATCGCCGGGCCCACCAACACAGAGGCCAAATGAAGCTCCAGGCTGGACAACTTCGCGACCTGTCGACACCCCGCGTCTGCCCGAGCTCCATGGTATCCCCATCTCGCGTGGGCCGCCTCCGGTGCTGCCTCGGCCTCGTGCTGCACCGACTCCACCCGCTCCTGCTCAGCGCCTCGGCAGTATCTCGCTGGTCTTGAGCCGGGCCAATGCCACCAGCATCGAGGAGTTGCCTGAGCACAAACGAGAATGCCCGGCATGCCAAGTCGAGTTTGAGGCCAACCACTATCTGGCGGTCATCTCCTGCTGTGGCACCGCCATGCATGCCGTCTGCATCTCTGCCTGGGTGAATAGTCAAACATATGCCAAGTCCAAAGTCTGTATGAAATGCCGCAAGGGTATCGATGCACGGCGCCCTTTGAACAATGTCGTGCCGCCGGTCACGGATGAGTCATGGGACCGCGGTCAAGAGTTCACTGCGCCGGACTCGGTCCGTGCCGACATGAAGATCGAGCTCGACGTCAGCGGAAGGCCTGACTCAGCCGCTCGACGCCAATACCGGAGACAGATGGCCAGCTATCTTGCTCGACAGCGCAATACGGCCTCGGTGGCTATCATCCCCGAGACCGACGTACCCGCTCGCTCCCGAGGTGCGTACCGGGAGCTGCTGCAGACCCAGCGAGCTGAGATGGACGAGCTCGAGCTCCGCTACCGAAATGCCCGGTCTCAGTGGCGCAATGCCTTTGAAGCGGAGGCCCAGTCGGCTTCTGCGGTCAGCGATGCCCGAGAAAGAGAAAGAGAGACACACCACGATAGCAATGGTGTGCAGGCTGTGAATGGCAACGTGAGTGAGATAAATGCCCTGTCTGATGCAGTCAAAGCTGCCAGGAAGACCCAGGAGCAGCGTCACTCTGAATTTCGGGCCCTCTCGAAGGAGTACGACGAAGCCAAGAAGCGCCACCAGGCCGATCAGCTTGCCTTTCTCCAGCGAGTCATGCGAGACATGGTCACAGCCGAGACACACGACAGCAGCTCGCAGTCGTCCGACTGATTGTTTGAAAAGATATGAGACTGGTGCGACGTAAGTACATCAGCCTCTGACCCAGCCACATCGAATGACAGGCTTGATCAAACCAGGCAGACCGAGCATTGTCATGTCCAGGTGGGACCGGCTTAGGATGGTATTGAGGTGAATGTATCCAGGGAGATGGAAATCGGGGGCCTAGCCCAATCAAAGCAGACTGAGGTTATCATCATGTGCAGGTGGGGTGCCTCTAGCATGGTATTGAGCACGGCTTACGAACGGCACGACAATTGCTGCATGTTATGGCACGGGTTGCAGGGCATCCTACAGTATTGATTTCATGGCATTTCGGCGTCAAGGATCAGTTAGATTCGGCAGGACAGAGAGGGAAGCAGGCTTGGATAGGCCAACGATGCAATAATCAATCGATGACGACAACAATGCAATCCGTGATTACACCATTATTGCATGCAGGGTTGAGCAGGGGTGTCTTAGCAACATAGCCCAATCAGACGCATATATCTCTCTGATGCTTCGTCCTTGAATAGTTCGGTAATGATTGCTGCTTACACTGACTTGCAATATTAAAGTACACCACCACAAGCCGGTGGTGGCGACGACGACGACGACGACAACGACGACGACAACGACGACACGGCAGCAAAGAAATCGTGAATACTCCGCTGTCCGTGCTCCTTCTTGCCGAGGTCTAGACCCAATTCCATTTCTCCTTCTAGTGGTAGTTCTGACTGCATTTGCATCCAACAACTGTCCGTGTCCTCATCGACGTTTGCACGCTGCTGCTGCTGCTGCTGCTGCTGCTGTTGATGATGGTGATGGCGATGGTGATCGTGTTGCTGCTGTTGGGCAGCATGAAACAGTCTCGCTACCGTGGCTTGCCACACCGCCTTGTCGCTCGGACGGTTGCTGCGCCAGCGTTTGCGCGTGCGGAGGTTCATGTCTGCTGCTGCTGCTGCTTCTGCTGCTGTTGCCGCGTGCGGGTAGTGAGCATGTGCGTCCTGCTGCTGCTGCTGCTGGGGATGGAAGTGGAGGGGGAAAGCCGAGGAGAGGGGGAGGTGGTGGTGTTGGTGGTGCGGAGATGTGTCAATACTGCTGCTGCTGCTGCTGTTCGGACTGCTCGCTGCGGACGTGCACGTAGACGTGCAGCCCGTGGCCGCCGGCGGTGAGTACGGAGGTGACAACAGGGCGGCGGGTTCAGCGTCCAGTTCGTATGCTTTGCGTTTGATGCCCATTTTTCAAACCCCCCTGGCCGAATATGATTGTTTGTTGTTACTTTGTAAAACTTGTGAATTGGCTGGATGAATTGGCGGGTTGCGACGCGTGCATGTTACGCTGTGACGAGGGGGCCGCGCGTGCGCGCGCACGGACTTTAGCAATGACCTTTTTGCTTACTTTACGCGAGGCGCGTTGGAATGACGTCAGATGCAGATGCATTTCAAATTGAGGACTGAGGAGAGAGACAGAGAGAGAAAAAGAGAGACAGAGAAGAAAGAGACAGAGAGGGAGAAAGAGACAGAGAAAGAGAAAGAGACAGAGAAAGGGAAAGAGACAGAGAGAGAAAGAGACAGAGAGAAAGAGCCAGGTAGAGACAGAAATTTGATCAAATGGATATCATATCGTACAGGTCCGTGTTCCACACATTCTGTATCATGGGAGCACCTGCCGTTGCCCAGTCCAATCCAATCCCTGTCCATAATCCAGTTTCTGTGCGCCTACCCGAAACGCGCTTTGTCGACGTAGTCGTCCACTACAAGCAAACAAGCAAGCAAGTCAAACAAACAGTCTCAGGCGGTATGGTCAGTCTTGCTTCGCGCGACCTGTCCTCTTGCTGACCAGGGGAAATGCACGACGGGAATGACAAAGAAGCTGTTGGATGAGTCGACCATACCTGCAAGGGCACTGATCTGAGTTAGGAGAAATTGCAAGAATAAAAATGTTTGACCAAGCGTGAGCTTACTTATACCATGCAGCAAATGCTGCCAAGAGGCCAAACACCCCGCCTGCTCGGAGACATGGAATATTTGGTCCAGCAGAGTCATGCTGAAGGTAAGCGATACCAAGCAGGAGGAAGGCAAGGTCGAGCACTAAGAAGAGGAAAAAGAAGGCGAGAGTCGATCTTAACGTGCAGAACAACAAGAGCGTAGTGAAGATGAACCAGGCCTGTGCCAAGGTTTAGTTTCAGCACGAGGCAAACATGTACAACGAGCACCGCTTACCATCAGATAGAGACCGAGGAGGTTGAGTAGTCCACTTGTACCATCGGCCGATTGGGTCGTGGCCTCGATTTCGAAGCCGCCGGGGGTGAGGATAATACCAAACGAGATCCAGAAGCCGCCGTATGACGAAAGCGCGGTGGCACCGAATGTGTTGCCAACGGCCATCTCCCTTTTTGTCGCGTCAGCGTTATAAATGCGGCCAGGGCCGGGTGGGGGAAGAATATCTGAGCTTACCACATGCCAGCCAGGAGCTGGATAAGACCGCCATAGCCAAAAGCCAAGGAAATAATGATGGCTGGGGATGTGAGGCTTAGGGTGCCCAGGTTGATCAAAGACAGCAAAAAGGTCGTCAGGGCAAAGGCACACAGACCCAGCGGGGCCGGGTTGGCAAACTTGCGACCCTCGACCGGCTTGTAGAGACCGGGTTGGAATTCACCACCGAAGGCTAATCATTCACGAACGTCATTAGTTTCTGCGCGAGCGCCACAACAATTGACCGGATCTTTCCTGACCTGGCAGCATGGTCTCGGCTTGGGCCCCTAGATGGGCCAGGGGGCCGTAGCCGAATTTGGCAGCGCGAGCAGCCGTATGCTTTTCCTCATGGCTCATATGGTGTGTGGCCTTGGCAAAGTCGTCGCGAGAGGTGCCGTCGAGGCCCATCTCATTGTCGCGCAGCTTGTCCTCCGACGTGGCCATCGTGTCCAGGAATACTCAAGAGTAATTAGTGGTGGTAGTTGAACAATCACCGCGTATCAGACAGGAAGACTGTCGAGGTGAGCAAACGTGCGTTTTGGAACAGAAGCAGAAGCAGGTGTACCAGTTCGTTATACAAACGGAACGAAGGGATTTTGGAAAGGTCGCGAAACACAAAGAGGCATGCGGAGGACGAGCACAGATCTTAAACCTTTTCCGTGCTACCCAAAGGTGACTTCGGTAGTGTGACTGATGGGGTGAAACTTTTCGGGACTAGAAATGCAACCCCCAACTATTTTCGCTGCTGTCATATCCATGCCATGCCGTATCAACTACCTTCCTGGACTGGGTGTTGTGGAGACAAGTGAAAGTAGAGGTGTGGCAATCTCAACATGATCTAGAAGGGGCTGAAGGACACTCCATCTCCATTTCCATTCGCTTGGAATCTGTTTTGGACGCCGTCACGCACCCCAATCCCGCAGGTCTTGCCCCTTCGGCATTTCAAAAGTGCAAATAAATACCGAACTTGTTGATCGGAGCGCGGGCTCCCGTCAACGTAGCTGGACTGGGTTGCCTTTTTACGTAGTAGATGGACAAATGAATGGGCCACAGATGTCTCCATGTGGGTCCCTTGGCGCGATGATGAACTTTATTAACTGTTGGCTTAGCATAAGCTCTGCAACCTAGGCTTAATCGCGGAGAACACTCCACCTGTTCACTAGGCACTGCGGGGCCCCGTCGTCCGTCCCTTCGCCCGATGTCCTTCTATAAGAGTGTCAGACCACCAGTACACTTACCAGCAGGGGCATGGTAGTGTGGCCCCGCACTCGTTTTTCGTTCATTCGCCTTACAGTGTGTTGATGTTGCGCTTGATGCTGGTGATGTTGCGCTTGGCAATGCGTCGATGCTGGTTATGTCGGAACAAAAGCTGCGCGGGCTAGGGGAGATCTTCCGTTCAACCGAGATCCGTTTTGGGTGGCGACAAGCATCCACGGCCTAGGGACAACATCACCCGTATGTCATGGGTCTTTGCGAAGATGGAGCCCCAATTTGAACAGTCAGTAAACTGGTCTTTTTGGCGACAGTTTGCTTGTTGGGTGCGGCCGTCCAGCGCCCCTGGCCATGTTGTCTAGGAAAAGAAATGAAACTGAGGACGGTGAAAAGCAAATGCAGCAAACTCTCCAAGACAGGCGGAGGCGGGGACCTCACATGATCAGATATTGTAGGTCTTGTTTAGTAACGACGGTTAGTCATCTTTTAAGATCCCGCCGCATCCGTTCTAAACCTCCCAAAGAGCGAACAAAGAAAGTTGAATCAGCTGAGCGTCGCAATCATCCAAGACACGGTTCTCAAATCGAAACGATCTCGAAGTTCCGTAACCTTAGGTGGGTCGGTAAATTCCGAGGATCCCTTCAGTCATGTCTTTCATCCCATTCATATCCTTTGTCTTCTACCAGTGCAATACCTCCTAGAGGCACAGTCATAAAACGAGTCATTATACTCCATTTATACAAGAACCTCTGAGATCCAGTGTCGAGACATTTGATAGCCGCGTGAATAGTGTCAAGAGGTAAAAATGACTTTGTGCAAAAGGCCAGGACGCTGACAGCCGCAAAGATTGCCTACTTACAAGGACTTGAATCGCTTTCTCGATGACGTCGTCGTCTTGGTGGATAACCATATAACCAAAGCAACCACCCTTGAATGTCCGTCCAAGCAAAACTGAGGAACTGTGGAGCAGAATCGCTTTCTACCTGTTGCGACGGCGCACATTGACTGCAGTTACGTGAGTCCAAACGCATTAATTATATGATTCGACAAACTCTTCGGGCATTGTTGGATGAATTCCTCATCGCCGTCCTATCCGCGGTTCCAAAACACCCTCAGGGCCTCGTCTCTTGCTCAGTGGATAAGTCCCCCGAGATGGCCCCGATTTAGAATCAGACGCTCAGGAGAGATTATCCCATCGTCCAAGACGCCTAATTTTTAGGGAGATGGACCACATTTTGGCCGGGACCAACCTGAGCAAGGTTCTCAAATATTCTGATTTAGCAAAGGGTAAGCTAGCAATAACAGAAGTCGAATCAAGGTCTAAGCATTATCACGGTGTCGAAATCGCCAACGACTCTCGCCACCGTATCGAAAAATAACCGCAAGCCCGCCGCCAGCCCGCAGCAAGCTAGGTCGCTACCATGGAGCCGAGTTCAATCCCTGCTCCTGGTGCAACTGGAGCAAGTCTCGACCCAAGCATGAAAGGTCGCCAAGATGGGAAGGAATATATTTCATGGGAGAGAATTTTCACCTCTGAGACTCAAGAATCTATAAATCAAGCCGAGATTTATAGTTACATTCCCAAAGTGCGACTGGAGCACTTGTTCCCTCACATTTTCAAATTGCTGGACGTTACGAAGACGTTATGGCTTCACCGACCTCCCCACTGACGCTGAATATGGATAGGCGACTTGACCCGGAGCCAATTTTTTGAGATGATAGCAGTATATTGGTAAACTCGACCGAGCCCAGAAAGCAGTGGACAAGACAGTACACGGATTCAAACAAGACGCTATTCTATGACGAAGCATGGATACAGGGGAATGTCTTTGAAGATATAGGTCCTGATTCTCACCATGTTGTCGTCAGCGCCAAGGGCACGATTTCCGCCAACGAGTAATCGTCGGGAAAGGAGCCACGCAGCGGCTCGGTCAGATGTCGGATAAAACCTTGCAGAGGATGACGAGTAGCCATGGGGACAGCAGACCGACAAAAGACGCGGGTCTTGACACAGGAGGACGTGTCGTGGCACATTCAGGCACAGCACGCCCAATTCCGTATTCTCGAACAAAGTGATTCCCCTCTTGAGTGCCATTCACCTTAGCGACAAAAGCGCTGACAAACTGCTCACCAGCTCCCTTTTGGGACTCCCTCGACCAGGCCGCTTTTTACAAGACCCCCCTGCGGCGACTCACACCCTCCACCCACCTTCTACTCACTCTCGACTTACTGTTGTCGCCCTAGTTAGCTCTATTCCTTCTATAGTTCCTATAGGGACTCACCAGGGGAACCGGGGGAAGGTTCCGGACACATGACCGGTGACATTATTTTGTCTCCGCCGAAAGGTCAATCAATCATCGTGCCCCATGTCGACGACCTCGGCGCAGTGGCTTTAGGTGCAAGCACTGGGGAAGATAAACAGTCGTGTACAAGGCTAGATAATCTGAGCATGGCGCAGGCGAGTTCTTCGATGAAGGCTCTCGATTAAGATCGCTAGCAGGTAGCATTCGGGATGTCTGGGAAGAAAAGAATTATTCACTTGGAATGGTCCCCTTTATTAACCTCCCCAGTGAGTTGCCTGAGTGTGCGGCCAGAACGAGATGGACGGCGACTCAGACCACCGCTTCCAAATGAACCTGGCCACGGCTTTGCCGCGCCTTTCTACTTCCACACGAGCAGTGCACGCGGACGATGTCCTCAACAATATCGACGATGTGGCACCGCCAATTCACGTCACCACCACATTTCGTTATCCCCGAGCTGTACATCTCCTGCAGCCACACCACGAGAGGCCATCGTACCCGGTGCTGGGTGTCGGGGAGCACTGCTACTCGAGGCAATCCACACCTGGATTGTCGCGCCTGGAAGCGGTGTTGTCGTCGGTCCTGGGACAACCGTGCATCGCGTATTCCTCTGGCTTGGCCGCATTCCATGCTCTGCTGAACATGTTGAATCCGAATAAGGTCTCTATTGGCGCCGGCTATCATGGATGTCACGGCACACTCGCGCTCTACGCCCGTGCGTCCGGCACTGAGGTGCTCCCGCTTGAATGTGCCGTCGACCAACTTGGACCGGGCGACCTGGTTCATCTCGAGACACCAGTGAATCCGACAGGACAAGCCTTGAATATCCAGTACTATGCAGATCGAGCCCATTATCGAGGTGCGTACCTCAGCGTGGACTCTACCCTTGCACCCCCTCCGCTGCAAGACGCCTTTCTCCACGGCGCGGACGTCGTTATGCACTCTGGGACGAAATACATCGGCGGTCATTCCGATTTCCTGTGTGGCGTTTTGGCGGTCAAGAGCAGCAGCAGCAGCAGCAGCGACTGGCTTCAGAAGCTCCACCAAGACAGGCTGTACCTCGGGTCGGTCATGGCGGGTTTCGACAGCTGGCTTGCGACCAGGAGCATCCGGACCCTCGAAATGAGAGTATTGAGGCAAAGTCGGTCAGCCGAGTTTATCGTACGCGCATTGAAGTCTGGACTAATGGCGGTTCCTCAACCACCGGCATTAAAGATTCTCAGCGATGAAGATGTCCTGACCATCCAAAAAGTGATCAAAGAGGTTCATCATGCCAGCCTCGAGGCAGATGCCGATCCGGAAGGAGACTGGCTACGAAAGCAGATGCCTCGCGGCTACGGACCGGTGTTTGCCCTCACTCTTCGAGAGGTCGACTTTGCGATGAATCTGCCGTCCAAACTGCTCCTCTTCCACCACGCAACCAGCCTCGGCGGCATTGAGAGTTTGATCGAATGGCGGACAATGACCGACTCGACCGTGACCAAGGACCTCTTGCGAGTCAGTGTCGGTGTGGAAAACCCTGAAGACCTCTTGGCAGATCTGATTCAAGGCCTGAGAGCAGTTGCGAATGAAACAAAACTACCTCATCTCCCCTTGATAGAGTCTAGATGATTGATCGCGCGTTTGATCATCCTGTCATCGTCCGGTTCTCCAGGATTTCTACTCCCGGGGGGGGGCAGAAAGGTGTACTCGTAGAAGGTTGCCCCAAAAGCTATATATGTATAAACTTGAGGATTCGCACGGGGAGATGGGCATGAGAGCCCTAAAAGTGTGTCTTAACCCGGATCAACGCCGCTCTGGTCTCAGCTGGTTCCTCTCATGTCGTCGCTCGCTCTTCCCCGAATCCAATTGTAAATCATTTTCAGTATGGTCACCATCAGATATCGTTCGATTGGTTTCAGTGAAAATCCATTTCGAAGCGTACGACGTTCTGCCAAAGGAAAATGCCCTTGTTCTACTGATACAACGCCACAACCAGAGAACATAACAAAACTGGCAACCAGCTACGAGATTTTACTTGCGTGTCTGAGTTCCTCTAGTCACTATATAACCGCAGAGAGACTATAAATTTCCAACTTCCCATGTCCCAAAAAGGGGGCTGCCAGGAACTTGGAATTGGAAAAAAGGATCGTAGGTCATATCCAAGGTTGAACTATTGCCGGGCATCGGCCAAGACGCAGGGTGGGCGGGTTCGGTGAAAGGTGGTGCATGAAGCTCCGGCACTGGAGCGGTGAGAGCTGGTGACTGGACAACTTGTTGGGCTTGGCTGTCATACATTACTCTGGTGCCGTCAAGATTTGCCGGATTTTTTCGCTGACCTGACTGTGGCGGCAATGCCTGTCCGTTGGATAGAATCACTTCGACAGTGGGATCATGGGAAATCTCCATTTCGACAGTGTCTTCTCCTTCGTCGATGTTGCCTTCTGGAAAGAAAGAGGATTCATCGAAAAGCCCACCAAATTGAGGCAAAGTCGTCGTGCCCCTGTTAGCGGCAAAGTTGTAGAGGAGAATGTCCCACATCAAACGCGTGTTGATTGAGATGGTCCTGGGCGTTGAATTTTCTTCTTTCTCTCCTGGCTGATGATCTAACGCGAATGCCGACTGAACTAAAGCTTGGAGCTTTTCATGCTACTTAGAACTTAGTATTCTGGTGAAAAGGCCCATGTCAGGGATGTTTTTGATACTCACCATCCATCGACATGAAGGCCATATCGATGCCAAATCTGCCAAAAATGCGACGCACCTTGCGAGTCTGCCCAGCGCCGCCTCCCTGGTGGTCTTGTCGGCGGCTCGGCAAAAATAGATGTGGATGGTTGCCGCGATTGCCGTGCAGTGACCGATGAACGGATCCGAGACGCGGTACGCCTTGTTTGTGATCATGTCGATGAGACGTGCGACCCAGGTGCTGTGAATGAATGCGAGTTCTGACGACGTTTTCCAAAAGGTGTTGGGGACGGCCAGTCGGGCCGACTGCCGTGGCCGCGAAGAATACAAAAAGGGGTGGTTCAACATGTTGTGGATGGTGTGATAAGTGAACTGCTGATATATCCAGGGACTCCAGTATTCCCGATTGCTTTCGAGTTGCCGATTCTCCTGGTCGGGAAAGCGTGCCATGTCGAAGCGATGACAGGCGGGAAATTTCGTCTCAAGGTCCATGAGATCGGCGCTGATGACAGCGTACCCGGATTCGATGGACCATGGGGGCGGGGCACAGTTAGTCTGCTGAGCCCATTGCTTCACGTACATCCGAACCTCTCCCCATAGAGTGGACAGCTGAATCATGTAAGCCCATATTCCAATATTCTTTTGGCAACTACTCATTCCGCCGCTTTGGGTCATGATCTCTTCTCGCGGCATAGGCGGGGGCAGCTCATTCAGCTTCTTCCGTAGGTCTGAATGTATCGCGACGTATTGCGGTCTGGAAATGTTTTCTAAGACGTCGGTCGCGGAGCCTTGCTGCCCGTACATTTGTTGTAGCAAGTGTAAGCTCCAGAACACTCTTCTCCGCGACTCTGCACGCAAGCTGACATTGGTAAGGCAACAAGTCTCGAAATCGAGGTTGGCACATTTCGCAAGTGTCGTTGCGATGCCCACATGCAAACGCACCAGGATTGGGTTGTTAGCTATATAGTCCGTTCAGCACACACTTGATCAGTATGTACAGGGCCGACACCAACCTTGTAAATTGGCAAGTGCTAGCATGCAGAGGCTCTGGATGGTCGAGAGTGAGACGCTGCCATCTACGATCCGCCACATGATGCGCTCTCGTGCGGCCTGGGCATACGTTTGGCTCAATTCGTCCGATCGGCCTCGGAAGAAAGGGTGTCTCGAGTGACACAAGGAAAGCGCCAGTAGAGAGAATAGTGTCTCCTCGCGGCAATTTTGAACCGAGGAAAACTCTTCTCGGTCAAACAGCCATAGGGGTTGTATATGACAATATTGAAAATAAGAATCGACGGCGTCAACGAGGACGTCTCTCGATGGCATAAGGCTATGGACAGTCAGCTGAGGACACCATTCAACGAGAAAGATTCCCAAAACATTCCTGACTACCAAAGTGCCACCATTTTCGGTGCGAGGTGATTGTTGGAGCTGCCGATCCTGAGATGCGTCTAGGTTTGTCGTACTCGTCGTCGTCGTCGTCGTCGATTCCGTGTCGCTGCTCGGGCTGCCCAAAAACCAACGCCAGCACCATCAGCGACTGGGGTTTTGAGAGAAGGCTAGGGCCATAACCAGTTATGGTTCGTACTTTTGCCTTTCTATCATGCTCATTCTTGCTTCAAGTTGGGCCAACCGTCTTTCCTATACACCACCACACCGTGAGGTCCCTTCTTTCGTGTCGCCCTCGGATGAATCAAAGCATACCATGTTCATTGAATTCCCCCCATGCAGAGTGTCTGAGGCCAAGACTTCTCTGTGAAACTCTGGGTATTTGCATGTTTGTGAAAGGCGAGTGCAGCTTGAACATGCCGGTTTTTCACCCGGACATCGAGTCTTTTTCCTCCTTATCAGTGTTCGGTCAGCAAGCGCACCGCGAACAACATTGCCACCAAGCGCAGCAATTCCCCTGAAGAGATTAGGACCTACCGACAATTCTCGCACGCCTGGTGCAGACGCTTATGTGGGCGACTGTGCATATCTGCTAGCGGCGTCTCTCACTGAATGTCGGTCGATTTGAAAGACCGATATCAGAGGTCTTGTCAGACAGAGTGAGTATGGTTGCCGATATGCGAGTTTGGTCGCCCCACTGCGCCAATGTCAATTAGACCAATGTCCATTGCAATGCCACTGCAATAATCAACGAAAATCGATACACCTCTAGTCTCTCATTAGCTAGGAGATGGAGGAGTACAAATTGCAAACTGCCACCTGCCGAGCCCATGCTTATGCAATATCAGTTGCGGGGATAAGGATCATACTCCGAATGCGCTCTACTGTGATCTGAGCCCAAATTTTCAGCACCCCCCCTCGGCAGAGCTAACACTAGCTGCATAGACTAGGCCCAATTAGGAATAGCTCGTGTTCAGACTGCCAAGACCTGATTTTTGTAAACAAGTAACGTAGTTTATCACTAAGCCGCCCACATCACCTAGTCGCCCACTTTTCCCCACCCCCCAACTTCCAATCCCTGCAACTTACCTAGAAACATACTCTATAGAATCAAATATATCAGAAGTTGCTGAATTATCTATATCTTCAGCCTCTAAGCAAGTTCTTACATTATGACCACTCTTACAGCAGATACTACAAAGCTGTGCACCCGTCTTATACCGCTTTGATAGTCCCTCCTCTATATCTTCATTGTGTCCTTCCTTGTTTACCACACCTTTTTCTACTAAAAGCTGGCTAGCTTTCCTACCAGTAAGAGGCCCTGAATCTTGTAATCTTGTTCTTTTTGTGCGAGGCCTTGGCAGGGTTGCTTACCTAAGCCAGGACATGAGAGTGCTTACATAAGCTGGTGCCTAGAGGTGGCAAACC